>JAGFPH010000173.1:101181-111182 GCA_018207615.1 Philaenus spumarius | reverse complement strand
AAGCGCATCACTTGAGAACGGCTGGACCAATTTGGCTATTTTTTGTTTTAAAATGTTCGTAATAGTCCGAACTAGGTTTTTATATAAAGAAAAATGTGAAAAGTTTCCCGAAAAAGTTTCAAATTTGGAAAAAACTAAACAGCCTCTTTTGTGTCGACTCAAGACCATAGCGCACAAAAACAACTGTTCGTATAAAAAGCTTAGCAACACGTCATGTTTGTTTACATTCATTACCATAGCAACATTACTTAGCAAATTTGAAGAGTATTATCTTTTTTAGGTTACATTGACAAACTAAAAACAAACACAAACAAAAATCAACGAAAAATGCTTACAGAATTGTAATTCATTTCAAAAATCGGTTATTATATGTCTATATACTTAGATATTTGCTGTTTAAAATATTGTTTATTTAAAATATAATTACCATATTTATGAATTTTTTATACTTTTCAAAACATATTTTCGCTATAAAACAATAATAATAAACTAATTATTTGACACCATGCATAACCATAAGCATACATGAGTTTGAACATAACTAAATTGAAAAATAAACAAACAATCTGAATGAAACTAAAAGCCATTAAAATATCAAATTTTTATCTTTATTTTGATATATAATTGTATATTCAAATACTAAACAGTATCTTATACTAATTATTCCTATACATTTAAAATTAGAAATTCTATTTGAACCACTTTGTTACATCCTGAATTATTAATATGGATATTAAAAAGTGATTCAACACACCAACAAAAATTACATTAGTTTAAAACATAATTAGATATATCAATATGAAATAAAATAAACGGTACCAGGAACTGGCACATACTTTCTCTCAAACATATTTAAATTATTAAACAGTTTAGTCATAATTGTATCAGGGGTAGAAGAGGTGATATTAAAGTAGGAGATTAACTAATAAATATTATTATTATTATGTAGAGGGAAAACTATTCGATCGATTTCTAGATCTATGTATATACAAAAATATATATCAATATCAAAAATGTTTCAGAAAACTCCAGTTTTTTATGTTCCTACTACAAGATCGCTAAACAAAAGTAAATTTTGAAACATTTTTTAGGAATAGCTTTACCCAAAAATGAAATTTTATTACAAATTGTAGAGAATTAATCAAAAATGGAAAAGTGTACTTGGAAAAACGATAAAACACAATTTTATAAACTAATTTCACTTTGTTTCACAAATGAATATGTAAATTACAACAAGTAAACAAAACTCTTGCTATTGCGTTATATACAATCCCAGGTGGTGAGTGCGCGTGCGTGAGATGGGGCTGCCGCAGGTAGAACCCTTCGTTTAGCCGCACTAGCTAAGTAATCAAGGTACAATTATTATGCTACTACAGTATTAAAATTTAAGTGAATAGTAGGCAATTGTTTACTATAGTTTATTGATACACCAATTACCTAATACACCAATTGCCGTAGTAATTTAACAAATTAATAATTTTATAAATATACTAACGGAAACCCCGGCGAGGTCCGCACTCCAACCCCGTTGGAACCTTCTATACACATAATCATGTTATGTTTTCTTTATAATAAAGGTGTAGGATTAATAATAACCCCAAAGCTAAGATGTTAAAAAATGTTACATGTTCAAATCAAATAATTTCTTATATTTTATAACAGTAGTTATAATAAAGGTTAAAAGAACCAGCATGGCTAAGGTCTACACTTTAATAGCAACCTAACCTAAAAGTTAGAAATACAAATAATTGCTTCAGTTTGAAATCAGCTGTTAATGGGATTGTTAGAGCAATCAGCTGTTTTATCTGTTATTTTATTTAGTTGGTTGATATGGTAATGAATGTAAATACATTTGTTGGTTCATCAGTCTAGGCATACCTAAGAATTTTATCCCACTAAATTTACAAATATATTGAAATAAAAATGTTTTTATCAAAATGAATTATAGCCTATGTTACTCAGGAATAGTGTAGCTTTTTATTAGTAAAACTATTTTTTCAGTCGGTTCAGTAGTTCCACCTACATAGAAACAAACAAACAAATTGTATATCTTTATAATATTAGTACTGTATACATAATATAGATCTATAACAAATTTCTAGTTAGTTTTAATATTGTTAAAAGAGTATTGTAAAAACCTTGGCTGGAGTTTAGTTGTCGACATCTATAAAATATTTTTTACAATCACAAAGTTGAACTATAATACACTATTTTATCAGAGCAGAGCTTAATTTAAAATGGACTGAAAGAATTGAAGTCTACAAATTAAATAGTTTAAGTAAAAGGTAGTGCTAGATTTATTGGTAAACTCTCTTTATTAGTTTTTACAATATGGGACTCAAAATCCAACTAATTGAAACTGAAATTAAAAGAGTAACACAAAATATAAAATCAATAACAGTTAACAACAACCAAGGCAAACAAATACTTAAGGTCAGTAAGCAAAGGCTAGCAGAGATTTCTGAAGTTTTTACTCACTGCTTATTTTTGTCATAACCTTCTTAAAGCAAATGCTAGGAGACCTTAGGCTTCTCCTCATTAGTATTTGCTTATACGGATATGCTTATATTTGTGTTCATGAGGGCCACTGTGTTTGAGATTCATCACCTTTCCCTTTCCGCACTATTAATGTGTGATTGTTTTAAAGCCCTGGTTATTGGTATAAGTTAGATGGTTAGTTTGGTATATTAAATAAATAAAGCCCGATCACTGGGAAAAAGGTAAAAATTTTAAATCTATTGAAGAAAGGTAAAAGTTAAAAAATCCCATTTATATCAAATAACTTAGTTTTAAAAGTTATTATTAAAATAATGTAAATAATCATCAGCTAACTTTATATATTTATATTTTTAGTTTACGCATATTTAGAGGAATTTCCAAATCTTTAGGATGTGGTCTCAACCCCGCGGTCCTCGCCTGGACTGCCTGGAGGCTTTTTTGTGTGTTGTGTGTGCTCAGTTTGTTCAGTACTGTAGCAGTCTAAACATTCGAAACACTTCAAGTTTTTAAAAAGGGTGCTTGTTGTATGTCCTATACAAAGGAGGTACAGTCTGTAATCGCCGGGCAAATCCATACCATATTTTTTTTCCTTCGTGGTTGCAAATATACTCAACTTTGTTTAACATTAGTCAAATTTGCACACATTTTTGTTTATTATTGTTAAAGTTTAGAACAAAAATTAAGTCTTTTAGGACCTGGCAAACCTTGTGGCAGAAAATTTTGAAAGCATTCTTTAAATAAATATAAAACAATTAATAAATTATTGATGCAACATAAATAAGTAGTTATAGTTTAGCGGTTCTGGTGGGTTTTGCACAATCATTATACAACCGAAAGTTGTTACTATTATTCTTTGTTTAGCTTTGATCCTAACATTTTTGGACACCCAAAAATTTGTTGTATTTTCCCCGCAATCATTGTAATCAGAGTGATTATGCTAAAACCTCCAGAACCTTACTGTAATTAATTATTATAGCTACTTTCATATTATACCATACTGTACAAAATAATATTATAGACAGTTCTGCTGCAGAACTTTAAATTAGTATGTACAAGTCACCGTTGCCCCCAACACCCTACCTCATTCCAAGTGCCTCTGTCCTAATCATTCGTCATTTCCATAAAAATAGCAGAGTATACAATAATCTGTTTGTTTGCTTCTGCTAACTATAACTACTTACATATTATCAAATGTTGTACAAAATAAGCGTATAGACTGTTGCGCTGCAGTTCTTTAAATTATGTTGTAAACAATATCAAGAACAGTAAATTTTTTTCTATTATGGCAGATGAAACTATGGATATTAGTAGACTAGCATTGGAGCAACTATCACTTGGCTTTAGATTTTATGACAGGAAATATAACGTCACAATAAAATAGTCTCTTTTAGCTAGTTCCACATGAACTTTGATACAGAAACTATTGCATTTATATATTCACGAACGGAGGATTTAAATTGCAAAAGCTGTTGTGCAAGGGTAAGATGTGTAGAGAAATCAGCTGTTTGCAAGTCAATGACAATTTTCATACAGCTAACTACTTTCAACTTCTTTTTAGTGTACAAATACGTTAAAATACTGTTTTCTGGACCTTATTTGAGTTTTAATTTTCTCTAACCCGCAGTTAGGACCTACTTGCTCTCCTGGGGAAAAAACTATCTAGCGGCGCCAATGACGTGATTCGTTTATTTGTTGTTAGTATCATGCTAATTCATGCGCTTATTATAGTACTTATTACAACAAGGACAATTTGTCGTTTGAGAATTACTGTAGTGCAGTCATGAAATCTAGTTTTCAACGAAAGACAGAATAGCGTGATTAGATCGTGAACGTGTGGTTTTAGTTAGAGGATGGAGAAAACTTGTAACTGCGGTTAGCGTCAAAGATAGCTGGACAACTATGGTCAGTTTGAAGACACATTTTACACGATCCAAAACCAGGAAAACTAATACTGACCTCGGTTACGGCGGATATAGATAAAGATGTGACTTTAAGTATCAACATGATACTTTGTACTGGATACACGTGCGTCTCAGATACAGTAAACTAGTCTTCAGGCAAAGCGAAACAGTTATTTATATAACAAGTGACACTTTTTTTTGTACAAATAGAGGCAATTCCGAGATCAAAAAGTAATTTTTATTTCATTATTTTATGTGAAGGAAAATTGTGTGCTATTTAAGGAACTGTCTTATACTATTGCACCAAGATGTGAAGTTGGTATTTTAGTTTTGATTTATCTGGAAGTAAGTTCACTGTAAAATTAATTACGTTCGGTGTATTATGTTACATCAACTGAACATCGGTTTAATATACTATATTTACCCAGTAAATAGTCTATTAATTAACTCTTTAGCTTCGAAATAGTTAATTAAGTGCTCAATAACTACTTTCTCAGTATCTGGGAAAAGTAAATTTTGTTATGAGGGTACACTTGTAACTGAAATTGGTATTATTTCAGTCACAGGCGTAAATAGACTCTAGCTAATGGGGCGATTGAACAATCCTCAGCGTGTTGCATGAACTAGGCCTACGCCTCCTGTGCCTGGTAGGTTATGAAACAAAACTGTCAAATGTGGCCAAATCAGGAAAACAGCATATAATGTACTTAACTTGATTCGTAATGTCACCAGTCTATCAATGGTGTGGTTAATTTGAAACAGGTCTAGACAACTCTAGACTATTGTTAAAGTTTTTAAATCCAGTTGTTGTCAGCCTATATCCCCTGTTTACAGCCCCCGACTCAGTCTGTCTTCGTCAAACGAATCTTGAAAGTGCCACTGCATTCTAATACTGATGTATAAAAATGGTTTTAATATAATATGGAAAGTTTGAAATCACTCTAATTATGACACAATTAACAGTTCGGATTCTTTTTTCTTTCAAACTTTACAATATCCTGCTGGAAAGTTCAGCGTTTTACTTTATTCCTTTCAACTGTGTTAACATAGAAGACTATTAATTAACCAAAGAATTGACAGTCTTTTCCCTCTGTATTGGCGGAAGATTTTATATACTACTAGGGGAAACCTTTGCGTGTTCCGCCCGCCAACACCGTTGGAACCTTCTATACACATAATCATGTTGTTTTTTTTTTTAAATGAAGTTGTAGGATTAATAATAACCCCAAAGCTAAGATGGTAAATAATGTTAAATGTTCAAATCAAATTATTTCGTATATTTTATAACAGCAGTTATAATAAAGGTTAAAAGAACCAGCAAGGCTCAGGTCTACACTTTAATAAAAACCTAACTTAAAAGTTAGAAATAAAAATAATTGCTTCAAAGTTTGAAATCAGCTGTTAATGGAAATATTAGAGCAAACAGCTGTTTTATCTGTTATTTTATTCAATTAGTTGCTAGGTAATAAATCTAAATACATGTGTTGATTCAAAAGTCTAGGCCTAACCAAAGATTTTTTCCGACTAAATTTACAAATATTAAAATAAAAAATGTTTTTATCAAAATTAATTAATTATAGTCTGTGTTACTCAGGGAAAGTGCAGCTTTTTATTAGTAAAACTATTTTTTCAATCGGTTCAATAGTTCCAGAGATTACCCCCTACATACAAAGAAATAAATTTTACCTCTTTTAAAATTAGTATATAGACAGACGCAGGCTGAAGTATAAATTACATAAAAATGCATTAATCGTTATGTAGGCTATAGGCCTACGTATGAATATATGTACGAATTTATATAGAGCCTACCATTTCATTTGTAAAAGTAGAAGGCATATTTTTATGGTGATGCCAGAAAATTAAAAAATATTTATGTTTACAGATATCTTGACTTTTTTAATTTCATAATTTTAATTCTAATTAGTAGATTCCTACAGTTGTTTTGATATAAACCAAAAAATTTAATATAAGAAATAACCAAAATTTTATGGCGATAATTTTATAAACAAATTTAGCTTTTTTATGTATATATATTTTCACTTTGTTCGTCAATATCAAAAACTTAATCTTCTCCTTTATTATATTGTTAGTATTCTATAAATATCGTTTTACTATCGCATGATGAATCATAACCTCAAAGCTAAGATAGTAAGTAATATTAATGTCTAAAACAAATTATCGAGTTTTCGATGAAACAAGAGTTATTATAAAGGTAGATACATAAACAAGAACCAGCATGACTTAGCAAGCACAACCTGAAAATTTCAAATACAAATTTTAAAGTATAAAATTAGCTGTTATATGGAGGTTAAGTTTGTTAGAGTAAACAGCTGATATTCTACTCATACTAAACATCTTCAATCAGCTAAGTTATCCTATTACTTTAAATGAGCAATTCTTGTATCTATCTTTGTATCTGTCGCGGATCTCGAAAACGGCACTAACGATTTTGATGAAAATTTGCATCTAGGGGTTTTTTGACGTCAGGAATCTAATGCGCTAGGTTTTATGCCTGCAAAAATGCGCATATAATTTAAACTCTGAACCACCTTTATACCACGTTTAAAGTCACTAAGCATTCGAATAGATACAATATAGATACAATCCAGATGTTAAAAGTCACCCGGGTAGAAACGAGCCAAAGATTAGCGAGCGAAGCGAAACAGCCATCTGAGACCGTAGGCTGAGGCGGGGTTGGGACGCGAAGCGTCCAGGGGCAGAGCCCCTAGTGCATTTTAAATTGACAATAATATTTTACACTACTTACAAACCTAAACTTTCTTTTAATTTAATTATTCATTCCAGTATTTTCTCCACCGACTTGAGGTCATTAATTACTTTCGATTAATATTTGATACATACACAGGTTTCACGTAATTTTACTAACCAGTTCAAAATCTATGTGTGTCCTCCTATATATTCAGTATACTTCATAGGATAAAACTTGAAACCACAATGTCGATAATAATATGTTTATTTACTCAAACAAGTTTCAACAACGATCTTCAGTGATGCACGAGTTACAGAATCAAACTTAACTGGTCAGCAGTCAGAAGTACTATAATAATATATTACTATGTAAACAGTTTCCTGAAGTATATTTCTGAATAATGATGAGTGATGGAGTAACAGTATGTAAATGCTGTTCCCCAACTCTTTGAAATAAAATAAATACTTTATATTTTTCTAGGCAGTTTTATTTGTGCTATGTTTTATACAATTACCGTTAAAAGTTTACGACTTTTGTTTAAACGAATAACGTATTTCCACGAAGCATGAAATACATTTTTCATGAAAGATTCAGCACATTCAAATACATTCTATTCAGTTTCTTCTAACTCGTCTGCACACAATATGATGCACTCTACCGAGTTGGTATAATGGATGTGTTTAGGCCTACTCATAAAATATTCAAAGACAGCTTGGACTCGGAACTTATGTTGACAGTAAACTTAGACAGGTACAAGGGTACATTATTTATTATGACGGTTTACTGTATAAAATGTAAACTATTTTCATTGTATTACTATGGCACACGATTTAGCTGTGGGGACAAATTTTACAAATCGACTCGCAAAACCAACCCGCGTCTGATTTTGGGAAACCTTCAATTATATGGAAAATATAATAATGTAAACTAGAAAAATAAAAGATGTATCAGAAAATGAAATCGACTCAAGATGACTTAATATTCAGTGTGTTAATACTCCTATTACACTTTTGTTTCTCCTATTACAGTATGTTTTTTTTAATTTGTAAAAAATATTTATTTGTTGTTTTACAATTAGTTGTGTTACCTGATAGAATACATTTTGATCATAAAATCTCACAACTAATAAGTTTATTAACTTAAACGTTTATAACTAAAGTTATAGTTTGGCTAGTGTAGCTCGTGCATCACTGAAGATGGCGACTTTGTCGTTGAAACGCGTTAATAAGCGAATTAGTTGTGAGATATTGTGTTCAAAGTTTATTCTATCAAGTATATCTTCTCACAAGTCAAGCTCAATATTTTATTTATAGTTAAGTGTTAATTTCATAATATTTACAGGTACATATGTTATTTGTTTAAATACGTTTAAATTACTCAAACACATTTTTCCAACAATTCGATCACTTTTCTTGTTATGTGGTGTTTGGCGCATTTGTTTTACACCACTTTCTGGACCTCCCTTGCTCACAAATTACACCTGGCAACGACACATTGATGTATTCGGATATTTACAGTATGACATTTACTGCACCATCTGGCAACAAAGTTGACTTGTAAAGACCTAAACAAATAGACACACCTGTGTAGGTGGATGCCGCGCCGCACTGTCTAAGTGCATTGGTCTACAAGCGGTGGTTACTGTGTAAACATTAAAGACTTTCTATGAAGAGAAAAGTATTGCGGTGACTTCGATAATCTAACATTATGCTGCTCTCCTAAAATAGCAAAACAAAATGCAAGACGCGTGTAAAAAGATTATAGTTGAAAGAAATAATTGGTAAAAAAAATTGGGTGTGCATATGACCACACAATAGAAGTGAAAACTTCTATGCGAATTATGTTCTCTAAATTAATTTCCCGTCAAATTTCCCTATCAGAAATTAATAGAGTTGTCAGATAATTTGATGAAGCAAAAGGTTCGTAGAGGAAATACTTATTTGTTCATTTAGCGGATATTATACTCAATTTTTACAGACCGAGCAAAATATTGCATTTTTCCGATATTCTTATAAAATTAAAATATGTATAAATTTGCATACATATAAATACATACACTATATATATAAAAAAATATATTCGTCATATAAGCTATACACAAGTATATATATATATATATATATATGTATAAGAGGGTGTACATAATCAACACACCGGTCTAAGCGAAAATGTTGCGTTACGTGCGATTTACCTCCCTACAAAAAAAAAAAAAAAAACCCAACCGTCACTATAGAAATTTCACTTCTATGCAATTAAATAGAAGTGATTTAATACAATTAAAAGATTCATTTGACCAAACCGATATTTGATACAGTGTGTTTCACAAAAAATATGCCATCCTTCATAGGGATATTCCTTTAATTGAACTAATGAAAAAAGGTCAAATGAACATTTGTTAGAGAGTTTGCTTCTGGAATTTGTAGACACAATAAGTGCTCCAAAGGGTAAAGCGTATCAAATTTAGTAATTTTGTAGGGTTTTCAGATGAAAAATGGGTAAAACAAGTACCAGAAATGTATCTGTAGTAGTATCTCAGAACCTGGGTTGAAAACCCTTAAATATTGAGATCGAAAAGCATACGTTTTTACGTTTGGAGTGAAATAACTTCTATGGCCAGTAAACAAAGAAACGGACTAGTGTAAATTAGTGTGACCATCAGTCCAAAAAATAACTCTACCATTTCATTTTATATATTCTTCTCCCTACTGGAGAGCTTTAAATTATAATATAATTTAAACTACTTACGTCTCTGTTCATCCGTTTATATTGATTTTCCTTACACTACGGCCGTTCGGCTTTTTATTCAGCCATGGTCACGTGTGTAGTATCCGTAGAATTGTACTTCATCATACTATAGTTAAACACCACATTTAAATATCACATTTAACAAG
>JAGFPH010000173.1:86323-98538 GCA_018207615.1 Philaenus spumarius | reverse complement strand
TTACGGGGACTGTTACTGAATTACCTTTGCACAGGATTGTAGTAAATTTAATTACCTTTCGAACGATATAGCACAAAAACTGCCAGGGCCTTATGAGTGGAAGAAATAATGCTATTTCCTCGATCTAACAAGCCGCCATTTTGTGTCAAATCGAAAAATAAAAAAATCAGTGTCTGGGAAATCCTACAAGGACCCTTCCACTAAAATTTCCGCTATTTTGAAGCATATTTACTACCATTTCATCAAGGTGGGAAAAACCCACATACATTTATTTACCCTTAAATTCCTATCCAAAAACGATTAATCGGTATAACTCCGCCATTTTGAATTTGATCGAAAAACAAAAAAAAGTGTATCTGAAGAATCCTACTAGGACCCTTTCACCAAAAAATCTGCAATTTTGAAGCATATTTTTCTACCACTTATCAATCCGGGAATAAAACATATATATATGAATTTTTATATATATTTCATACATATAAATTAATGAATTTTGGATATCGTCTCCAAATGGTCTGAAACGGATAGAAACGAAGTTTTACCCTCCTCCGACGAACCGTTTTCAAGTTCGGTCGAGTGTAATAGCTGTGATTTTCTTAAAAAATTCGGCTAAAAACCTATAAATACTTTTTTCCGTATTCAATAAACAATCTGAGGGTTTGAGAATTGCAAAAACAACTTCAACTGAAACAGCAATATGGTTTTTTATTTAAAATATCTAAAAACTAATTACAAGAGAGATTTAATTATGCTTTTTAAATTGTAAAATGTCGACGTTTATTAACGCCACAATTATTATTCTGATTCGAATTACTCCAGCATGCAAAACTTTGTACAAATATATCTTTTTATGAATACTGTATATTTCGAAACTATTAAGCCCCTGTGCAAAATCACAGGCTGATTAATTAGGTACACTTTGGAAAAAAATTATTTTAAAATACTTAATTTAAAAACAAAAAGCTTTATCTAGGCATATCTAACTATTATGTAGTTTATATTGTAGCGTAATAACCTTTTAGTAATAACCAAAATATTAAATTGAATATTGTGCCTACTGACGTTAAACTTGTATGGGTATTTTCAAACTGTTATACAACTTATTCTATATTATATGTTTTGAAGTTAGAAGTCGTTGAAAATATATATTTTTTTAAATCCTGTTTGTCAACTTCGTTCTTCAGAAGAAACTAGTTATATATAGCCTAACCGTTTATATGACTTTAGGGATTTTTAACATGGTAAATGTACAGAGCCTACATTTAATTAATTAATAGTATAGCGCACTCGTATGGTTGTATTGTTTCAATTATTCGTCTTATATAGTGGGCATAAATTATAATCCTTATCGATTTGGCTCGAATTGTTTTAAGCACTTTTTTTTATCGAATTTGTAAACATATTAAACTTAAGCATATTATAGACTTGGGTTGTGTTGATTGTTTTATGATGATCAGATGATGTTATTTAAATAACAACACAATATTAACACAAACATCAACTCCTATAAAAACGAGTGTACGTCCGTACGTACGTACGTGAGTAAAAATATAATATAAAAGCTAATTTCACCCATCATCTGTAATACTTAAACAAAACCTAGCATAGATTATAGGCTACTTTGGGGTTGTGTTTACAACTTCAATCAATGTAATAAGTCTTGCGAAGTTGTTTTTTTTACATATGAGTTAAAGAACTAATGTAGCCTACAATACGTTATAAGATTTGCCTTGAGTTTATAAAATGAATATAAATACAACTTTTTATTATCAATATATTCATTTATAGCCTACAATTTTGAAGAAGAGATCCATTCGTTTAACTTCGGAAACATTCGTACATCTTCGTATAACATATTCCATTATTAATTTCTTCACTATAATATTAATAACTTCTAACTCATTTGATCTATCATTATGAAATAAAAAGCAATTAAAGCAATGATATTTTTATCGATATTTAGATACAGTATAATATAATAATGTATAGGCTATAAAACAAAATTTTAACAAATAGGCCTACAGTTTTATAACCGTTATAATTGTACACATTTACCGACTAAGTAATGTATATCTATAATATTAATATATATTACAACGGGCAAAACCCGTGTAAATCCGGAAATTTTGAAATTTTATTGAAATATGTCAAATGCAAGATTTCTGGGCGACCATGTGGATGAACCCAATGTAGCGCGGCCTTGAACAAGTCCCGGCGAGGTGGTTGTTATCGTACAGATGGAACTATTGGACCCGAGCTTGTTCGGGATTGTAAAATGAACTTAGAATAAAATCAAAGATTTTTAGGGAACACCTGGATCCAGGACTATTACGTATTTGGGTTCTATGGCGGGAACACATTACGCTAATCACGGGTGTGTTGTACGTATGAGACTCAGGTCGTAATACTAAACGGTGATGACGTAACAATCAAGTAAAGTCTAGGGAAAATTTCAAATTTCCTCAAAAGCCTGGAAGGGAGGTATTTTTGTAATGAGCAAAATAAGGCCTATAAAAAAGGTGATATGACAAAAAGTCATAATTTCAATATTTAGCGAATCAGGGTAGAAACACTGACGCTAAAGTCAATTAAAGTTAAAGTTTAATAAAGTTTAATGAGTACATGTTATTAAGAAGGATTAGTTGCTTAGGAAAAGCAAAAGAAAATTCAAATAAAATAATTATTATGAATGGTAGGAGTTTTCACACCTGGCGGTTAAGTCAGTAGGGAAAATTGTATTTTTTAAACTATTAATCTAAAGTAATAAAGAAGGGAGGTAAATTGATTATTGTAAAAACCAGTATTTTAAATAAATTACCGGTATTTAACGTAAATGTGAAACTTGGAAAATCGTATACTTTTAAATGGCAAAAACTTCGTTAAAAAACCTATTATAGAAATCAGACTTCGGCTATTGTCACAACAACAATAGACCTTCAGGAAAATGAAAACGAAAATTTAAAATAACGAAAATGGAAAATTTTTAAAAGAAAATGCATTGGGAAAACGCTAGGGAAGGCCTAGGAAGAGAATGGAGCGTCCTACAACTTTCATTCAAGTCTCTAAAAAACAGGAAAAAATCACAGTTTAAGAAAAGCTATTTCGCGGGAAAATCCCATAAAACCGCGAGGAGTTAGAAAGGAAAGTTGAAAATTCGCGAAGTTGAATAGGAGAGGAAGGGTTAAGAACCACGTAAAGCGCTGAGCCAATCAGAGCGGAGAGAAGCTTTGGCGGCCGGAACAAGGATGTTGCATTCAAATAATTTAAGAAGTTTAAGCCTTAAAACTACGATAAACAAGATAAAAATAAAGGATTTAAATGTATTGCTAAACAAAGGATGATTTTACACACAGGAAGGTGTAAGAAAATCACTTTAATGTGAAAAAGTGAATTTTCGCGAAAAAATCGCGAAAGTGGAGATGGAAGGAGGCTTTATAAACCCTGGACGGGAATTTCAAGGGGGAATTTTTGGTGATCGACAGTACACGGAGTGTATGTCTCTCTGTTTATGGATTTTTCTATCAGCATCACGCGGAGCGTATGTTACTAAGTATATGGATTTTTAAGAGTTAGTACGGAGTTTGCTATTGTACGGGTGAAGTGATCAGCGGTTTGACAAGGCGATACAGGAAGACTACAGGAATATAAGCAGGAATACAATATACTGCTAATGCTATATTATCAATGAAGTAGCTAAGAAACTTCAGGGACCTGGACTTCTGGAACGTTTTGGCGGACAACTGGACATGAGTATCTAACGTGGAAGAGTTAGCAGGACGATCCCCGGACACATAAAGGACTACTACAAACCACAGGCAACTATAACTCAACGGAAGAACATCTGACGCAGCTTCACGACAACAATAGAACAGCACGCTGTCACCATTGTACATCGCCAAAAGCGCAGAGAGCAACTTTACCCTACAGGTTCTTCTGCTGCTATAAACAACAATCAGCCCCGTGTTAGACGGCCATCTTAAACAACAAATTTGAGGTCTGTGTCAGCGAATTTACGTTTATTCCCCACAATTTGCCTGATTAAATTCAAATTTAATTTATTACAGATACTGGGTTAGTAGGATTGGAAATTGTTTTTCTTAGTGTGAAATGTTTTTATAATATCTAAAGTCGTATAGCATAAAAATCATTAAAGTAAATTCATAATTTAAATAAATTAAAAATAAGTAATTAATAAAAAGCTTGGAACAAAGCATATTAATTAAAAGCATAATTAAAAGTAATATTAAAATTTGTTCTACCTTATTAGATTAAGCAAGAGTTAAAGAAAATTGCTTTTGTTGCAAATTGTATAAATTGGAAAAGAGATATCCAAAAGTATTATTTTTGAGTTGTGTTTTTTAAGATTAATAAATGGATGATTATTATTTTACAGTATAAAAAAGTTTCTAACGTTCACTTACCTATTGTTGAATATTCCATTGTTATATTTCCTAGTGTTAGAAATATTATCAAGGTGTTACGTTATATAATTATCCAAGGCACAAATAAAATTATTTACAAGGTCAGTTCCACTGTATTCACTTCCTCGAGGAATACAGATAGTAAATTCTATTTTTGCTTGTGCTCAAAGCTGAGTTTTATTAAGATTACTGGAAGTGTAATTTGTAGTTTTTTAGTCAAAATATTCAGAATAATATTAGACAAACAGTTAAATCACCCAGGCCCTTTAAAGAAAAAGGATAGCCTGTACTTCCAGTGGGTGATTTTAACTTATCCTACACAGTACACGTTCGCTGAGGTGTGTCGTATAGGTCGAAAAAGACTGACACCCTACAGGGCGATACAAAAGTGTACAGTTGTAAGATTATCGTTGCAAAGTGAGCTAGATTTCAAAAAACAGAGTCACCTCACCGGCGATATATCTTAAGCGTTGTAGAGATTGGCGTACCCGCAGAAGGGCCGTTGATACTTTGCAAAAGCGTAAGCGTGTACCGTTGTAATATATATATACCTTTTTTCCCGTCTTGCAACTTATTTTCTGTAATGTAATTACGCGCGTTTCAGGAACATGTTCCCATCTTCAGGTTTTATAAAATTTTAATACATTTTTTACTCACATGTGAGAACGTAATAATTTAACAAACACACACATACACACATACCAAACACGAATTATTGCACATATATAATTAAAAACAAAAAACACAGTTTAAAAATTTTAAAACAGTTGGCTTTAGGCCATGTTAACGTTGCACCGGTCACTGGTCGTTAAACTATTGCAACTGGAGACATAAAAATGAACATTTACCGAGTTAAAAATCTCCGTCAGCGTAGTTAGGTAGACCTAGATAAAGTCTGTTGGTTTTAAATAGTTGTTTTTTAATTGTGTTTTTGTGATGTGTATCTAATTAAACTTCCTGTGATTTTTCACAAGGACTTACTATTTGTAAACATAACTTTACGTGGTTCACATAGTACTTGAAGTTCATTACAGCAATAAACGAAATCAGCGGTTATTATTATGTTAACAAATAAACCAAACAATACAACCATGGGGATGAGATACACTCTTTTGTTACGTTACATTTGCTTTTACATTTAATTGATCGGCTTAAAACATTTTCAAAAATTCTCTCTACTTTTTACCTATAAGCCATTCTATTTCTACTGCGTATATTCAGCACTACTATTTCAAGATAAACCTTTAAAGACATATTATATGTGCGATCAATTATTATTTATTTCGTGTATTTTAATTCGCGGTATTTTTAATATATGCCATTCTTTTTAATTTAACATACAATGCGTGGTTTGATGACAGTCTAAGGTAGTTGTGAAACATTCGTTATTTGTATATTAAAGTATTATAGTAGGTGACAAAAAGTCACACCATCGTGAAGTGGATGCATCAAAATCACAATGATACGATGACAGTTTCGTCGCTTATGTCGTCAGAGCGCGGGCAGCCTATATACACAACCAAGATTTCTGTTACACTGTGTTCTCAGACACTACAGATTGTCGAAACCAGGCAGAATTTATATCGATGAGTTTATTCATTTGACAAACATAGTTTTCCAAATTTTTAGTCATGATATCGTATAATAACAGATTACCAGCTTAGCAACACAATATTGTTCGTTGGTCTTAAATTGAACCAAGAAATATTGTTTTAATGTATTTACCATAGCAATCAAATTATCAAATTTAGGAGCAGTTAATTATACTTCACAAACATCTGCTTTCTAGTTTATGCTAACAAAATAAAAGCAAACATAAAGAAAACAACTAAAATGGCTTACTGTAATTAAATATTATAATTAAACTATCTGTTGTTAGATTATAGTAGGCTATTTCCTTTATTAATTATTTGGCAATATCTTATTTCGTTCCATGTACAATTATTTTCTAGAACCGTTGTTAAATCTGACAGAGTAGCCTATTAAAATATTATCCTTTAAATTGTTTTTGATACCTTAGCCTTTATAATTTGTAGGTTATGTTTGTTTTTATGAGTCATTATATATGGTTCTTATAACCTTTGTTATAAATCATGTTATAACATAGACTCATTGTTTTAATTTATAAATTTTATATAATTTAGCACCATAGATACAATCACAATGTTTAATACACAATACGATCATGACTTAAAATTTACCTTACCTTTGAGCTTGTAGACCAGCCCTAGCAGTGATGTAGAAGACTGCGGTGAGCAATGCTTTGGCAAGATTATCTGTTAACAGAAATGTCTAATATTATCTTTTGCAATTGTTTTGTCAATATCTTTTATAAGCTTATATTTGTTCCAGTTCAAAATAGTGAAATTGATCGGGATTTATTACTTCTTCTGACCAGATAATGAGTTTATTGCAGATCTGGTCAATTACCTAGATACGGTCCACCGAGAGGCAGAGGTCAAAGGTCTGCTATAAGATTGATTGTGCTCATGCTGATCTTATTATAAATCAATAGCCTCAGTTTAATTGATAAATCATTTTGCAACGCTTTGATTGACCTGTTGTAGATGAACCGTAGCTTCGCTGACGCCATTAACGCCAAATAGAATGATTGCATTCCCTGCAGGTCGATTTGGTTATGTCTTATATCTGGGATCATTTTAGCAAACGCGCAAGATACTATTTTTCCAAAACAAGTCACAATTGTTTTTAAATAGTACTATTGACAGGTATTTTCAACGATTAGCGACTAAAGTACAACTTACAATTTTACAATAACAATTATAACTGATTTTAATAATACTAGTTAGCCTACAGGTGTTTTCATAGGTCAGCTTATTGTAAGGAGCGCTATCATTTTACGTTTTTTACGTCCTGATACGTTTTTAGATGTATTGAAATAAGTTCATGCAATTTTAGGCTAATTTAAAAAAAATACACAATTGCTTGATCTAACAGTTTGGTGTCATCCAGGCTTATACGATAAACCCAAGGTAATGAAGACTTATTAAGAAATAAGCAGACATGAATGGTTACCTAAAATATAATTTATTAAAAAAATTCAGTTAACACAGATATACTAAAAAAAGTCGTATATTATTTTACAACCTCTTTACAGAGGTAATAAAAAATATAACGAGTTCAAAGTAAGGTATAAAGTTAGTTTTTTTAGAGAAATGAAATAAAATAAAAATATAGTACTTGGTCCGTTTCTTAAAATATATTTTACTACAAAAGCTCATTTCACTCAGTCATACTA
This sequence comes from Philaenus spumarius, assembly GCA_018207615.1. Classification (NCBI taxonomy): domain Eukaryota; kingdom Metazoa; phylum Arthropoda; class Insecta; order Hemiptera; family Aphrophoridae; genus Philaenus; species Philaenus spumarius. The sequence goes on along the minus strand of JAGFPH010000173.1, from coordinate 90,858 downwards.
TTGTAATGTCACGTATTATTTTGCAAATATAAGCAAATGGCTAAATAAACAATATTAAAAATATGAACATCTAGCCGCATTATAGAAGAGCTTTTAAACAGAAAAATATAAACAATTTATTAAATTAAGAAAATACACTATTAAATTATACTTTATACTCGTAATTTTACGACACTAGTGTACAATTTAGACTAATTCACATTTCTAAAAAGATATCCTAGAGGGATGTGAGTTGTCTTACAAATTTTCGGTCGTCTTAAGGGTGGAACACGATTTAATACGTTCTTCGCTTCAATACCTTCACGTGTGAACTAAGAACTTCAATTTGTCAGTGGAAACAGGGTCGAGTTTCTCGTTTTAAAAGACATTTAGAAATGAAATGTTTTAGTTAGAAACAATTTCTTTCACTAGTAAAATATGGACAAGCTTTATTATGTTCACTGAAGGCATATTTTTAACCAACATTAAAATACTATTTAAAATATAAAATATTTATTCAGCAAAGTATAATACAGCTATTGCGCAGCTGTGATAGAATTTGTTTGAGGAATGTTAAAGCGCACCCACACACTATTTTACTTTTGTCCAGTTTGTTTTACTTTTACGTTCTCCTGACATGGCTGAATTTAAAATCTGGTAACATTTGGCCAGGCAGATCCCGTTATTACTAATCAAACAGTTCTTTTGGGTTTTAACTTGATATCTTTACTCTTTCAAAACAAAAGCAATGTCTTGTTGGTCTACACCGAACCAAAGACATATCTTTCTTATTAAGTTTGATAGACCCAGTCACCATCTTGAATTTCAACTCTTATAAGAACGATGTTAAACGGGTAATAAGATTACTGGAGTAATAATGATCAAAAAATTATTCTGAATGTGTCATTTTAAAGGTTAGGACAGTTATAATGTTGATATCTTTTAGTTTAAAAAATTTGTATTTAACTAAATTTGTTCTTTGACTTAACTCAAAATCATAGTTTGTGATTTCTTTCTTGTTCAGTAATGCAAATATCAAAAATGTAAAAAGATCAGCACATTCGAAGTTTAATTAACTTTCAAATAAAAGTAATTTCAATAATTTTGGATAATTTGTTACGAAAAAATCCACGTTATTGTAGAAGCATATGGTGCCGAATTTGTGTTACTACTCGAGTGTTTAGCCTGCACTCTGGTGGTAATCACATCAACTTGTTGCTTGCGGAGGAATACTTGAAAAATAATATATCCGTTAATGTTCAATGTGTGAGAGGAAGCTGTGTTTAATAAACATACTACCATACATTGTCACGCAGCACGTTTACAGCCAGGGTTACGTTAACCCTCTATTTTCCGCCTTTTTGAAGCTACACTCTATTTGCTAGCGTAAGAATGAAAAACTAGTGAACTCAATGCTAGTAGTGTAATACAGCTCTGCCACTTCGAGAGCTGCGATCAACTCAGAAATATTTTTCACTCCTGCCGAGCCTTAACAATGTAGGCCTTCAGTTATTTGAAAAATTGAGTTTCCATACTTTAGGAAGTGGTTTCCTAAGACAAAGTTCCCGTAAACATATGCCCTCCTAGGTTCCCAGATACCCGCTAATGGGCGCAGTCCTATTCCTATCATTCATTTGATTGTATTGGACAGTTACAATATCCGAAAGGAAATTAAAAGGCAACACAACTTACCTTGACAATTTTAAACTTGACAAAACTTTAATTTTTTTCAATTTAATCCGGCTGTTTGGCGATACAAGATATTTTGTGAAAAAAACAAAATGGTGGATATCTGGGAACTTCACACATATTCCGGAAATTTGTATATATAAACGTTTTTCTCAGTTTTGATGTGGGAACCACCTCATGACATTCGGAAACAAAATTTTGCAACACTCTGTACATAATCTATAATATTAATAATAACTAAGCCGAAATATGAAACGGGGTTTTGTTTGTTAGACGTATTCAATCAAGGATGGGGTTGTTCACCGTAGTTGTTTTTATTTACCTCTGGCACGCTGATAATAAGTGAGTAAATCGGCAGCACAGTGGGAGAACGCATTTTTATCTCGATATCGATTACCATATACCAAAGCAAACAGTTGTACAAAAGGTTGCAGTGAATTGGCTAAAGCCGGTTCTACACGATGCTACGAACACCTTCCAACGTTGGACGTTTGATGGTTCGTCACATCGTGTGGCCGTTGTTCTAACCTACGAGCGTCCAATGGCGAGCGTCGAACATTCGCATTTGACCATGTTCGGGTCGATGTCGGTATTTTTGCACCGAGTCAAAGGGATGCCTCCAACGTTTGAAGGAAAATGTTCGTTGGTTCGATTCAACGGCTACACGACTCGTTCATATGAAGCATTATTTTTACTCTCTATTTACACCAAAGACCCGTCTTGTTTATGTTTATCTCTGTGTTTAATTTTAATCAGTAATATTATTCATTTAAATTTTCACAGGTAGCCTAAGTAGGCTACAATTTATATTTCATACTTGATACTAGTAAGAAGTTCCCGTGAAAAATCAGAAACAGATTACCGGTAATTAGATACTATACCTTTAAAAAATATAATTTTAAAAGTGTACTATTTTAAAAACAAATTTTATTTAGGCCTGCCTAAATATGATGTGGGGATTTTTAACTCATTAAATGTGTACAATTAAAACATAATATATTATTATAGACAGTCATCCTCGTCCATTTTCGCAACTGGGCCAACGTTTGTACCAAACTGTTTTCTTAAATATTGGATCAAACATTCGATTCACCGTGTAGCAGGAACATTCGCTGTACCATCTGTCGAACTTACTTGTCCCAAACGTTCGGTCCAACATTGGAGCGAGCGTTCGTAGCATCGTGTAGAACCGGCTTAACTAGTTTCAATAATTCCAAACAGAGAAACCTGGAAGAAATTATGGCTACTTAAAATATAGTCTAGGTTCAACTGTAAAAACAAAACAAGGTGCTGTGCAATCCATTAGTCTAGATTAGAGGATCTCCCTAGTTTTTCTATAAAATCTAGAATGTAAAATAGTTTTAATGTTATGTCAAAAGGAGCTATTATATTTGATTTGTATCTGTTCCGACATTGTACATAATTTTGGTGGCCAAAAGATAATGTCCTTTCTAAAAACATCAATAATAATATTAGTTTGAACAAAATTGTTTCTTTGTGTTTGGTTTGTGGTCTATTTTATGTAGTTGATTTATCGGTTAGAATATCTATTACTAGAGGGCTACGCCCCCTGCTCGCTTCGCTCGCCAACCACCGCCGTCACTCGTGTCGAAGCAAATGCAAACAGGTTATTTTATACGGGTGTCCCACGAAGAGGTCCCTATTTTTGAATTGATATGACAGACGTATAGAGCGCGCTACAGACTTGAAATTCTACAGTCGTGACTAACACATATGTAAAAGAAATACCCCTGAGTATCAGTTAATTCTGACTGATCCAAACAAAATGGCGGAAAAACAAAAAAACAACAAAATCAGCAATTGTATTTTTAGGGTAAACCTACTTTTATTTAGTAGGAACAGCTACAGCTGTTTAGACTATTTTAAATCTATCAGCTGACTGCGTGTATCCACAACAATGAACATATTTGGTAATAAACATTGGCATTTGTTTTTTTCCAACAGGATGGAGCTCCTCCGCATTATGCTAATGTGGCCAAAGCAGTTTTGGACCAAAATCTTCCTAACCGTTCGATAGGTCGTGGCAGCAGCTTCATGGACTGGCCCCCAAGGTCTCCAGACTTGACTGTTTGTGACTTTTTTCTGTGGGGCTTTTTGAACTAGAAGGTTTATTGTCATAACATTGCGACAGACGATGAAAACTAATGAGGTTGATCGAAGAGGAACTGTTGTTGATACCTCGAGAGTTGTTCAGCAAAGCGTATGACTGTTTTCTATTTCGTTGTCATCAGTGCATTGCGATCGATGGACATCAGTTTGAATAAGGTTTATGGATCAAATAAATTTAATTTATTTATGAGTTACTTATAACTTTAATTCCCTAACGTTGTTTAGTGCTTAGTAACATCGTTAAAATTCAATAATTATGTTGTAACACTTAAGCAAATAAAACTATTTTAACGAAAAGGTACTATTTCTTTGATATCCCGCCATTTTGTCCTAATGTGTCAAAATTAACTGATACTCAGGTGTATTTGTTTTACATATGTGTATGTTAGGACTGTTGAGTTTCAGGTTTGTAGAGTGTTTGGTGCATCTAATATATTAATTCAAAAATAGGGACCTCTTCGAGGGACACCCGGTATAAATAGGCTTACTATTAAATTCTAATATGTCTTATTTATTTTTAATTAGTATGTAACATAGTGGTTTCTTATTTTTAAATTGCTTAATTTATTAAGGGTTTATTCTCTAGCTTTAAGGAAAGTATAACGATCAACATTTGTTTCTAGTGGTTGTTATTTTACCCCTTAGCAGCTCACGACAAAATGTAAAACCTAGAAACGTTTTCTACGTATATTGTAAGAAATAAATGTTGTCTATTTAAGAACAAATTTTCAGCTCAC
>JAGFPH010000173.1:66455-86223 GCA_018207615.1 Philaenus spumarius | reverse complement strand
AGCTCACTAACTTTAAGGAAAATATAACAATTAATTTGTATTGTTTTAGTGGTTGTTATCACATTTTAACATCTTAACAGCACGCGACAAAATGCAAATATAGTTTACTTTTTCTATCTTGTAAGAAATAAATGTACTAAATTTAAATTTTATAGCTTTAAGGAAAGTATAACAATTAATATTTATTGTTTTAGAGGTTTTTTCAACCCTTAAATCAAAATTAATTCTAGCCTATGTTACTCAGGGATAGTGTAGCTTTTTATTAGTAAAACTATTTTTTCAATTGGTTCAGTAGTTCGGGAGATTACCCCCTACATACAAACAAATAATTTATCTCTTTATAATATTAGTTATAGATATAGTATGTATTAAGTTCAGTAGACTATATTAATACATGAAGTTAAACCATTTATCGATGTTATAGAAACAACCTTTGTTTGTTAGAAAGATAATTTCTAATGTTGGCGTTACAACTGTTTAACTTGCAATATTAATGACGAAAACAGGTTCGAATCCATCGATTGGAGATTTATTGTAGTGTGGATTTGGAGATTTTTGGTTATGTGCATTGAACTTCTTGTAAATCACGCAATAAAATTAATAATGTATTTTAAAACTATAACTGCATTAAATTAAAAATTTTTACTAAAGTGTCAACATTATCCGTGCTTTATGTAACCTTACAGAGTAGGATATGTATGACAAAAATGCATTGTGGAGTTTTCCTCTTAGTACATTTTTACAAAGCCTGCTGGCGGTTTGAAACAAAGTACAGTCGGTGGATCAATAAACGAGAGGACATATTCTGTTAAATAACAGAGTAAATAAAGCCTCATGTTAACATCCCCCACTGAAATTTTGCCATTTGTTTCCTCATAGTGTATAGAAAAAAATAATTAAAAAAGGAAAATGAATAAAATGTACTAGAGGCACCCATTCGTGCTTTACACACCCACTCCCGTCCTGGTACAATTGTAAGCTAAATAGTTTAATGTAAACCACATTTTAGGAAGAATGTAGTAAATTACTAAACATAAATAATTTATTATTACACGCACAATATAAATATACACATGCCATGATTTATTTAAATAATTTGTAAATAATAATAGGCCTAAAGAATTTATTCTTTGCGTACATAACGTACATAATATCAGCACTAACACAACGCACAACCATACATAAACGAAACTAAAAATACATCTCGATAATAATATAATTTTTCACTTATAACTAAAAAAAAAAAATTATTTTATGTAAAAATTGTTTCTATACGTTATTGTGAAAGCTTCAAAAACTTAAGGAATATTAGGTAACCCTGTTGCCGAAGCCAGTTTTTGGGTTTACCAGCACGAATTTCAAAAACATTATTTGTAGAACAGGATGTCAATGCTACTACCATTATTTATATTAATATATAAAAATTTGTTTGGTCTCAGCTAAGGCCTGTAACTACAAAACAGCGGCGAGAAAAGCAATCATTTTTGCACCTAAACAGGCGCACTAAAAAGAACTTCAATATTTACAAATTCAAGAAGCCAGATATTTAAATTAAAAAAAAAGTTTTACTCCATAAATTGATTTTGTGTTAGTTGGCAAAGCATTAAAGAATTTAGGTGCCTGGTATATGAAACATAGTTTGGCTTTGGGTAATATACAATACCGCTGTACACTATACACGAAGGCAGTGTCATCTGCAAAGGCAGTTAACTCTCCCCTGAAATTACCCTCACAGAAACCATTAATATATATAACAAATAACAAAGCATCAAGAACTGAACCCTGAGGAACCCCATTTTGGACCTTCATCTCGTCACTAACACTATTACCTATTCTAACACATTGTACACGATTCAATAAATAACTAGAGAACAGTTCATATGTAATTCCCCTTATGCCCAATTCCCATCATCTATTTAATAAAACTTTATGGTCCACTGTATCAAATTCTTTTTTAATATCGATGAAAAGCCCAACTGTTTTTTGTCCCTTGTTTACAGATCTAAATATCTGTGATATAAGCCTATTCTCTGTCCTCTGTACTTAGATTTTTGTCTACAACCAAACTGATTGGAACTCAAATATTGTATATAATCAAGACACAATATCAGCCTCGATTTAATTGCTCTTTCAAAAACCTATGAAAAAGACTGAAAGAAGTGCTATAGGCCTGTAATTATCTGGTTCCAGCTTATCACCCTTTTTAAAAACTGGTATAACTACGGCTGTTTTAGTATTGTAGGAAATTCTCCCTTTTCAACACTAAAATTATATAGTGCTGCTAGAGTACCCACATTTTTTTAATGACGCTGTGTTTATGCAATCAACACCCGGAGATTTTTTATTAGGCAATGTATTTATTATTTTTACAACTTCTTTCCCAGAAACAGGATTCAGAAAAACGACCCACAATTTCTTGGAAAGGAAAAAATGTTATCGTCAATATCATCATGGTTAGGAGCTTGAACACTGTCTCTAATAGTATGCGGCACATTGATAAAATAATAATTAAAATATCGAGCTATATCCACTGGATCCGTAATGTGCTCCCCTGGGCTTATTATTAATTTATCAACAGGTACTCTATCAGATTATTTCCCCGAGATTTCATTTACAATACAAATTGTCCTTTGTAAGATGTTTATTTTATGTTTTATCTAAAACGTGGATATTTTGTAAAGCATTTTGTCTCAGGTAACTAAACCAACTGAACCATCCTGAACTAAAGCAATTTCTTTTTAATATTTTATAATTGGCTTAAATTCTTAAAGGTTTTGAAGTAAATTAATTAATTATGTTTAGGTAAGTTCAAAATCAAATGAACTTCATCCCAGCAAACGGTAGCTTATTTGAAAAAAACAGTTTAACAATTCGGTCAAACGTTTATGTTTTAGGTTAAAATTTCTCCCTAGGAATACAATTTTACTGTAGATATTTAAAAATAAGTTTTGAAATATTTTATTAGCGAATTTAAATAGGAAAGATTTGCTATTGCAGTGACCCTTATGGTGAGACCTATGGTTGGAAGTAGTAAATGAGCACCAATCATGGTCTCCAGAACACGTTTTCTGGCGTCATTAAAACTTTATGTATATACATAATTGTGTATATAAATCACACTCTAACGGTCGCAGTTAAAGACCGATTTAGTCCGTTGGTACACACGTTGGTTGTCTAAGTGCCTCGAGTTAGTTAGCCAAAATAATTTAACAACCATAAATACTTCTTTTGACTAGAAGGATTTTTTAGAGCTTTGTTGTACCAAAATGAAATTTTTAGAAGTTTATACAAAAATATATGAAATTATTCTTAACATATTTTGTTTTTTTACACGTAAAATACCACAAACGTTCTTGGTTCAAATTCAGTAGGGGGATTTTATCGTTGGTTAGCTTGTGTTACAAGACCACTAAATGCAAACCACTGCGAGCGAAGCAAAGAAGTAAAAAATCCGAGGCCACTGGTTCGAGTTGCAAACTCCCAAAGCGTGTTGTTCCGCGGAACGAAGAAGGGCTTGAAGGGGTTGGAGGCTGAGTTACAAAGTCTACTTATATACTTCGTATGCGGAGGCAGCTATTCAACGTCTTCGTGAGTAGACTTCCCGCATATAACATCATAACTCTTAATTTTGGAAATTCGCTCAACACACGTTAGAATTTTAGCTGCGAGATCGAATTATTATTTATATAAACTGGTTGCAATTGTAATAAATGTTATACTTTTTAATAAACTCAGCAGATTGTTGATCAATAAATCATGTGTTCCTAATGTTAATCTTATAGAAAATTATTTTAAAAAACTATTAATGGCTTATTTACGAATACAGAGTTTTCATTAAAAAAGAATCAATTATATAGCCTGAGTGAGCCTCTAACGGACAGTTTAAAGAAAACAAAATGTTTGCCCATTCCAAATTGAATGGGAGGAACAATTTAAGAGCTATTTTTATTTAGGAAGGAATTGACTTTTGGATACTCTATGAAATATTTTGGTACAAATGTCAACGGTTTAATCACACTACATTAATCTTTAGCTTTAGCAAATTTTTTTAAATATATTTAATTATAGATACATATTTATTTTAACAATAAATATCAAACTTATTACTTGTACTATTCGGTAATTGAATATCAATGTCGATGTAACTAGTTCGTGTAGTATCAAATACTAATTATAATAGCCTAATAATAATAATGCTTTATTTTATAATGAGAAGGTTACAATTCTTTTTGGCAAGCATTAAGACAATGGTTTTTGTTACCCTCTGTCGGCTGGTAGACTATAGATCTTCTTACTGTAACATCTCTAGCTATATGGGTTACATGTAAAATATTATACTATTATTATAATTTATAATAATAGTATAATATTTTATATTATATTATTATGTAGTATAACGCTAACAATACATTACTTAAAAATAACAAGAAATTGTTATCGTAAGCACGACAATCATAAATACAAGCACACACACTCACAAAATACTATTTACTGAGAATTTTCTTTTCTTAGGCGATGATAACTAAACATGAATTAATTATGACAACTACTTAAAGATTACCAACAACAATATAAACATAACATAAAGCAAAAATTGCCATCAACAATATAAATATTAACAAACGATGGGGGGGCAAATAAATAAATATTCTCAACATTAGTACTTGAATCGACGGATTAATTCCCTCTATATTGGCAAGCCTGTTGCACGTACCGAGCAAGATATTTACAATTTTCCCCGTTACGATAATGAAGAAATTCTTCCCAACTCAACTCCAATTTCCCAAAAATACTGTTTTCTAATTGTTTTCAAGATTGGACAAATCGCTAAAAAAAATGGAATATACTAGGTCGTGTACCTAAAACTATAGTGATGACAAATTTACAAATCTTAAGTATAAATAAGCAAAGTTAATCTTAAAACACAATAACGGCTGTGAAACTATGTCCCAAAATGACCATTATTGTGGGACACGTCCATTGTTGTGGGTTGTGGCGCCAGAGTTATTGAAACAAAGTAATTTTACTGTTAAACCAAACTTACTGTGAGTCAAAATGAGGGTTACTTCAATTTAAAACTAACCATTCTAAGGATTAAATTAATCGCACAAAGACTATAAGTTAAACGAAAAGCAATATTAAAATCTATTAAAAATCAACTAATACATTGTAAAATAGTAATTCATCATAGATAAAATACTAAGGATGAGTTTACTGCCTGCTTCGCACGATAACTAATTCCTTATATTCCCACGTATATTTTAACATTAAACAAAAAATTAAAGGTGTAATGAAATTATCAATTATACTAAATAATAGAAAATATGGCAGAGTATAAAAAGCTAGTAAAACTGGTTTAAAGGATATGCAACTCAAAAATATCTCACATATTTAAAGTTTAGGACGTAAGACAGTTGTAAGATTAACGCTGATTACCGGATTAACACTGAAAATGTACCACTTGCTGAGCTATCTATTTTAAATCTACAAATAGAATTTTTTAAATGTTAATAAGTCTGCATTTTTTACAAAATTATTAGCAAATTTTAAGAATCTATCAAACTTAATGCCTCCCGTACGAGCTATACCGTAATTGTGTAAAACAAATTTCTTAAGCCGTTTGCGAGTTTAGATAATCGAAATGTAACAAGTGTTCAATAGTTTGTATCAAATGCTGATCAAACCACCTACTGTGTGTTGGGTATTAACTCATTTGCATATTAAGAGAAACTAATCCACTTGTAGCCTACATTCACTAGACCTCTGCTATTATGTTATTACTATTTCGTAAGTTAGGAGTAGGCCAACAGTTAGGTACCTGACTTAATTCATTTAGTTATGTTTATTTATTTACGTTTGTTTATAAATAACAGTTTATAAAAATGTATAACGTTTTAAGTAGATCTAGTATTGATTTATTTGCTAGATTACACTTGCATATAGAATGTAAACAATCTAACTAACAGCTGTCATGCTAGTTAAACAATAGATTGTCTAGATTGTTAATAGATTAGGAATCATAATTTTCATGAACTTTTATAGGAAAGGTTTTTAGTAATTTTTTTAACGAAAAATTGAAATTTAAGCTATTTATATATTTTTCGTCAATAGCGGGGAAAATAAGCTTTAAAATGATGTTTGAATCATTAATTTTAATGAAGAATTAAGGGAGATATCGCTTAGCGACAAAAAAACACATTTCAGAAATAATAAATAATGATTTCTAGCACTTGAGAATAAATTGTATTGTATACCAGATTATATTGGTATTAAATTTTATTTTTGTTGTATTTATACTACACTAGTGGAGACATCTGCGTGCTCCTAATAAAGATGTAGGATTATTCATAACCTCAAAGCTGAGATTTTAAATACTATTAAACGTCTAAATCAAGTTATTAAGTTTATGATATAACAAAAGTTATAATAAAGGATACAAAAACAGCATGGTTTAGGCTTCATTTTCTTTGAAGGAAGATACAGAATTAGAGTTCGTCAATTTCTCGTGAGATGTTAAAACTTTAAGTTGAAAACAGCTTTTAGGCCAGTTGTGGTGGAAGTTGGTTTTGGTGGTATTGCCTTGGTGTTTGTTATTAGGAAAATCAAGAGAAGAAGTCGAGAAAGTGAAAATCGAGGCAAAACAATGTACAATGTAAAACAACAAAAAGCGAGGCTTGGTTTCACACAATGTACGACAATATATGTTGCTATTATAATCGTATAGTTTTTATTTTATTTTGTTTGTTTTCAATTACAAAACATATTACAACATATTTTAATACAAAGAAGACTAATAATCTATATAAGAAGACAACTAGAAAAAACTTATATGATAAAAAAATCACATCTTTTTGAACCCTATATTTTTAAGGAAAAAATGGAAAATGAAATCTCATTGGCCGACAAGAGAAAGACAGAAAAGTGGCAAAAAAGAAGAAAACTCATAGTAAAATACAAACAATTATTTAAAAACTAAAGCTTAAAATAAAAGTGTTCCCATTATTAAAAGTACATAAACAAAAAGCAAATATAGTCTTAGCTTCTATTATTTACTAAGGGCATTAATCAAAAGAGTAGTTTCAGTTTTGTTATGTACTATTAGTTCAGATTTTTTATATAATATTTCTTCAATTTCGTGGCACCTCGATTTAGTAAAATACCTGTGTTTTTTATCTAGGGGTTTGATTTTCTGCCAGTTTTGTTTTGCCGATTCACTTTTTTCTTTTAGTTTGGTTAATCTATTATACAGTTTTTTTAAACAATGTTCTATCAGGGTTTAATAGTTTCGTTTATATTTTATTAAGAATCGTTTCTGCAAACTTTGTTTTTAGATTTAACAAAATTTGTTTGCTTTTTGTTTCGCTATTGTTCTTGTCATTTTACTTTAGATTTCTTCCATTCCTTTGACGTACAGTTCCGTTTGTCTGATTGTGTTTAGGTCCATTCAGTTTAGTGCAACTTCGTATTCATAATAATTGTCTATTTTTTTTTTATAAACTCAATTTAATAAATTATGTTTTTATTTTAGGTTTTCCTTTCAGTTTATGTTTTGTTCTTTTATTTGTCTGTAGTATCATTTAGATTTGGTTTGACTGATGTTGATGGTTTTCAATTAAATTTTTTGGTTTCATTTACGATGTATTTGGGGACGATCTTTTATTTCTATTCCGTTTCAATTTGATAGTTTAGTTTTTCCCGTTTAGTTTGGTTTGTATTTCGCCATCTATCTCGTCGTTTTATTTCGTGTCAATCCATATTGCGTCCCACTCGATTCATCTGGTTTCATTTTACTTTTATCTCTTTTGATTCTCAGAATGAATAAAAACTACTATAATTCAAACTTGTTGATCATGCAAAAGTTAGTTTTAAGGCGAACGTTTCTGCAAATGTTACAATTGTGCAATCGTAAACTTAAAAACGAGACTGAAGTAAGACACATCGAATTCACATCTCCACAATAACTATTTCTCACAGGAACACAGCTGTGCCTCTGTGCCGTTGTAATGCCGACACTAGCGTTGTGTTTGATTGATTATCCCTTCTGCCTTCTCCCTCAGCGGTAAAACAATTCCATCTTTTTGTGTTTGATAAATCTCTTTCCGGATTTTAATACATCCATTTTAAGTTCTGTGCCAGAAGACAGTGAAATAGAATTGTGGAGCTTTGTAGAAAGGGTGCAAACAATTAGATATTACTAACGATAATGTCCATGCTTTCCTAGTCTCTTAGCAATGAACTGAAAATAGGCTATACATAATTTTACATAGACTAAATATTCTATAATTTCATACCTAAACCATAATTGTGGAGAACCTAAAATTTTAAACTAAGGTTTACAATGGTCATCGGTCTCGCTTCACGTAATAATATAATAGCCTTCTTCTGAAATATCAAATGTATTTTACAGAAGAGTCATTACTCCAAACATTGGTCACATAATTTAAGTGGCTTGAGATGTGTGAAAAATGAACATCTCTCAGCAACTTCTACTGAGTCTATTAACAATCTCGTTAATGTAAATATTCCCTTTGATTTGTTTTTAGAAATATAACCATGTGCTTCTACCCTTTTAAATTTGGATCACTATAGCCGACCAAGCCTTTTACACATTTTCCTACCAGAACTAACGATCGCGATACACATTAACCATGGAAGCGGCTTGCATCACAACAATTACAAACAGCAAGAATTCGTATTACTTGACTACAATAAAATATTCTATGAATGTACAGTATGTACAACATTAAACAGTTGGAATTTTAAGAGCCAAACGCTATTACACAATTTAAGCTTGTTTTCAAGGACGTCAAGAATTTTGAACATTTACTACTGTAGATTAAAATGATGCAAACTACAAATTGAATTGCTGTGCACACATTTTTTTGGCATTTATGGTCTGATCCGAAACTTTAACAACAGTAGTATTTAGAAAAATATTGTATTCGTAAATCTATACTACGTCATAAAATATATGATACCAAAGAATTTAAAATATTGCCATTTTAAAACAATTTTTGTTTTGCTATTTGTTTGCTGTTAAAGGTAGTTAATTAATTGTTGTACATGATTATAATAAATAGCTTATTGTGCAGTTACAAAAACGTTTATTAAATCTCTTATTAATCAAAGGTCCTTTAAAATAAAGTACAATTTAACATAGTCCAGTCATGTTAGACAAATTACCTCAAAAAACTCTTATGAGCTAGGGATTTGGTATGTATTTTGTATTTAGTTACTGTAATAACATATTAAAATTCCTTGCAAAAACAACCTGTGCTACGGCCGCCATCTCAGCAAATGGCGTTTTCCCCTTTAACTCAAAAACTATTCATCCTATAAAACAAATCGTGAATAAAAAATATTTGTTACGAAAAGAGCTACAACTTTTGTTCTTAGCAATTTTCAATCAAATTAACCGTTTAGCCATTAAATGCAATATTTGGAAAATAATTTTGACAATTTGTTTTAAAAAGCACTAATTACCGTTAAGGGAAATTATATAGAAATTTTTATCAAAACTTTTTTTTTTAATTTAAAGATTTGAATTTCCTGGAACAGTTTCATACCAATAACATAACTATTGTCTTTTCATTTGTACTTTATGTGAATTTCTAAAGGTACACTGCTGATGCCTTCGTTGCATTTCGCTACCAAGCTAGGCTACCATAATACACTCCTACTGAGTTCACTATGGTACAAACATGGTATTTGGTATGTATGTTGCATTTACCTACTGGAAAAATGTAGTAAAAGTCTTTGCAAAAACCACCTGTGATGTGGCAGTTATCTTGGAAAATAAATATAAAATTTTACAAGAATTAAGAGTTTTGCAGTTATGTAAAGCATTTTTGTGTAAATTTTGTTTATTTAAATAATGTAGTAGGCCTAATATTGTTTTTGTTTTATTTTGTGTTGAGAAATGGCAACTTTGTAAACTATGTATTACCATGGTTATGTACCATTATTTCATAAAAAATGTATTGTTAAAATAAATGTATGGATAAATATAAATACAATTGACATATTTACTGTAAAAAGTATTTTCACAACTCTAATCAGTTTTATTACTACTTCTAAGTTTATGAAAAAAAAAACATATTTCTTTTACTTGTTTGACCTAATGTATATTCAAAATAGGCATACTCAATAAAATAATTTTGTTAAACCTCAAGACTATTTTTTAAATTATTTATAATAGTCACATTTAGTGTAAAAAGTATTTTCAAAACTCTAAACTCTATTATTATATTTTTAATTTCATTACAAAACAAAATAATTCATTGATGTTTCTGCCCGTTTATATTCAAAATAGTAGGCACTCAATGAAATTTTTTTATTTTATTCTCTCAATAATTTTTTCCACAATCTCTGGTTTATTTCGAACAAACTGATATATAATAAGTTATGTTTACTGTTTATAGTATTTTTTTTGCGAATTTACAAAATTACTTCTTCAAACAGTCATATTTTAATAATTGGATCTGGTAGAGGAGCAAAGTGTCAAATAAATATAGTGCAAAAGGTTAATAGATCACCATGGGTTCCAACATAAGTCTCAAAACAAATAAACGGTACCAGAAACTGGCACATACTTTCTCACAAACATATTTAAATTATTAAACAGATTCACTGTGACTTCATAATTGTAGGAGAGGTGATTTATTAAAGTAGGAGATTAACTAATAAATATTATTATCTAGAGAGAAAACTATTCGATCGATTTCGAACAAATTTGCACCAAACACGTCAATTAGGGCTGTATAGATGCACGAAAAAAGGATTTGAAATTTTTTGAAAAAAAAAACCAACCGCATCTTTCTAAACATTATCGTTTATAATAATAATAATAACTGATTTTTTGGGATATTTTGCCATAAAGGGTCCCTTATTTGGTACAAATAAGCCAAATTTTATCAAAATCGTTAGAGCCGTTTTTATTAAAAAATAATAACAGATTTTTTGGGTTTTTTTGCCAAAAAGGGGGTTGTTTTTCAAAAATCTTCAAAACCGTTTTTCGTGCATCTATACAGGCCTACTTGACATGTCTGGTGCACATTTGTTTGAAATCGATCGAATAGTTTTCGCTCTAGCTTTGTATACATACAGACATACAAACATACATACAGACATACAGACAGACATTTTGTAAAAACCACTTTTTTTGACTCAGGGGGTCCCAAAACGGATATTTCTACCAAAATCTCAACATCGATTTTTTTGCGATCAGTATATTTTCTCTATACTATAGTATAGTGAGAAAGTAAAAATTCAATACAGTAAAACAAACTCAGTACGAGTTTATTATTAAGTTGCACGGCAGGAAATATGGCGGTTTGGGCACAGCTGATTTCTTGTATAGGTTATACATTTAGTTTACAGTAATCGTTTAATATTATTTTTTTCTTATTTGCAGTTCAGCTTTCGTAAAATTTATTTGTCCTGCCACATTAATAGGGTAGAAAAAACATCATCCGAGGAGCGGAAAAGTGCCTATATAAAAAGCATTGAGTTTATTTTATCGCCCGCTTAGGCGACTTTAAAGTATACGCAATGCTTTTTATATATATGAACTTTTCCGTCCGCTAAATCATGTTAAAACAACTTCTGAAACAACAATGCATCAATGAACTTCAATGCAGTGCCTGTGTATTCTTCGGATATCCTCAATTGTTTTTGTAAATATGAATTTCCATGTTTTAATCAAGTTTGCTGGAGGAAAATGTTTGTGTGTTTTACGAGAAGAAAGTATCTTAGTCTCGTTGCGCACGTGCGGTAACATTTCCTTTCAGGGCGACAAAGTGATATTTTCCCTTAAGACACAAATAACTATTAAATAATAGTAAAGTATCACGATAGAGATAAAAAAACCTTGAAAGAAGTAGTCTACCTGAGTTCTTATATAATACCTAATAGTAATGAAGCACACAAAAACTACAGAATAACATAAGCTACCTAATTAAATAATAATTTCCCCAAAGAATTTATTATTTGTAAAAGCTTTAAACGAATTTAATGAACAACAACAGTCAAACAAACTGACAAAAAACAAATTTTAACATACTAATTTTCAAAAATGTAAAAATGTAAGCTAGGAAGGAAACACATAGTATAGGACATAAATAGTGTATTTTTGAATAGTCCTATGATAGTTTATTTTTTGAAGTGAATGTTCACTTACGTTCCATAGTCAACTGAGAGACAAATTGTGTATGAATATTATTATGAATTTCCTGCTTTTGCTTTATTACTGATTAGAATATTTTTAACCGGGCATATATTCCTACATTATACAATGCTTCATTTTAAAATCCTTATATTAAAATCTGAATTTGAAAACAATACGGCTATTCTTGGAAGTAAACACCGTCCTGGTTAATTATAATAGCCTCAATTATATCACAGTCAGAACTTTTATGACATTCAGGAAATATAGAGTAGTGATATTGACAATAATCATAAACCAATATATACAAAATATAAATAAATAAATAAAATTAGCATAAACGAAAAAACTTAAATACATATAGCATGCAACTTTCACATAAGATACTACAGTTGCTATAATGAATTATTTGTTCAAAACTTTACCTTTAAAGCCTACTTTTTTAATAAATTTTTAAAGGATCTGTGTATTATTTTAACAGGTATTTTAACCTATTAAATTGCCTATTAAATTTTAACAGATGTCCTAGCAACACGGCAGATTTAATCAAAGTTCTGTTATTTAAACGGAAAATTATGACTAGGCTATGGAACAGAGTTTTACGTTTACCAAGCTTATAAAGAGATATTACAATTACAGATACTTTAAAAAATTTAATGGATGGTCTTGTAACCGAGTATTAGATTTTTGTTATGTATTACATGTAGAGGGTACCCGTGGTTTTGTTTTCAGATATGAATATTAGATTAAAAGGTAAATATTTAAAACACCATTATACGGCAATTCAAACAACGATTTCCCTGGCCCAAAAACGATTAGTGAGTTCGGTCTTTGTCCTGATCTGTTTAGCCTTATATACATGATCAGCTCTGCGCCAGTAAGCCCTGAAAAACACGTTTTGCACCAGTTTTTTTACTAATAACTTCAGCACGATTGTGAAAATTAAAAGTCAGATTTTGAGGATATCATATCTAAAATATTGGGTCCAAAAATATTTAATCTCTTAGACAGAAATAATTGAAATGTTATTGTTTTTCCTTTTCTATATAGTGTACTTACTTTACTCTATTTTAAGGTTCGGTTAAGATAGGTTATGTTAGGACACCAAGAGGCACACGAGCCCAATTAAAAGCGGGGTAACCTCTACTTATATTTTACAAATATCTTCTACAACTCGACTTGTGTTTTTACATTTGAATTTTATTTAAAAATAACCGCACCCCCAAAATATGTCTTTTTGATGCACTATGATTTGGAAAATACTTTCTGTATATTATTTAGGTACGAAATAGTATGGTTTCAGTTGACTAATTCGTTTTTTGCTATATGTACCGTGTGGGTGAACTTGTTTTACCCTGTTTACAGTAAAAGAAACATTTTAAAAGTACCCGTAGTTATGAGATATTAAAAAATATTATTTAATATGGTGGCTGAAGCACAGGAACAACTGGACGGCAACTTTAACCATTTTTATTAAAAACATCATTAAACAAATCTTTTGCAAGAACCTGCCGGCTGAATATATATATTTACAGCATACAAAAAGTTCAAATGCAGGTTCAATATAAATCGAGATTTTATTAGCACACGTTACAATTTAAGGGCTTAGTTTGGAAGCGTGGTTAAACTCGTAGCTACAACCAGGCCAACGTAACAGAGGTATGTAGATCATGCGGTTGATGTATGCAAACTACTCAACACTAACATCAAAACTCTATTCAGCATTTGGTCAGCTATATAAAAACAATTTCAACTTAAACACAATAATATTACAGAAAGTAACAAACATACAACATTTGCATACTTTCACTACATAGTCTTCTAGTAAATACCATTCAGACATGTTTTTTTTTTTTTTTAATGTAATACAACAAGTTTATAAATCATTCAAATGTTATTTTCGTTTAACGAGCCCAACTTATATTCTAAAGTGAATTTATGTGTCATGTAAATTCAGTTTTATGTAACATTTTGTGAGTGGTCTTAATTAGTTGGTATGAAGAAGAAGCCGGAAGCAGTGAAACATGACTCAGGAAATAATAAAAATATCTATATATTGGGTGTCCTGCAAGTCCGAGTAGGGCAAAATGTTTTACAAACAAACGATGTTATTCTTCAGAACATAATAAAATTATATGAATATAAATAAAATTTATGGAAATTTGTGTTTGAAAGTGTTGTCCGCCATTTTGGAATCGCCATCTTGAATGTCACTTTTTTTCAAATACGAAGGGGGTCTTGTGATAAATTATTTTAATGTAAAATTTCACGAGAAAAATAATGGTGGAGACCGTTTCTAAATATCACTTTCTGTTTTCCAGTTGCTGCCCGTCAAACTTGGGAAAACAGTAAAAATTGCTGTTTTTACTCATTTCAATTACTCGAGTCTAAGTGGTGCAATTGGATAACTACCCTTAACAATATATAATAACTAGTACAGTGCTATAAAATTAGAGTCTCAAAGGTTAGCACAGTGCCATGTTATTCTTAAGTTATACATAGGAAAGAAAAAAATCATTTGCATTTCGATTATTTGCTTCTAAATGGTAAAATATTTTTCACATCCTGATTTTTAATTTGCCTCATTTTTTTATTCGATAATTATGAGTAATAAACTGATTTTATCGCTTACTAGTGCATGCTGATCATGCATGTAGGGCTAAAATAGAAACATTTATAGATTCGGAAGGAACCCACTAGGGGTCAGGGAACTCTCAACATTTAGCCGATAATCCTTATATTTATTTGCTGGTACCTCGGGCTAGTATGGCATGCACATATTTCTCAACGTTGTTTCTCCCGTCAAACATTATACTGTTAATGAGACTTTAAAACCTAATTATGTAAACAAGGGCGCACTTTGCCGTTGTTTAATTGCTCCAGAAAGAGGGTCGTTTGAGCTCTTGGTGATTATAACGTCAGGAATGTAAATTAGAGATTCTAATAAATCCCTTTATACTCAATGTCATTTACTCAAATGAAAATAGTCCATCATGTTGTGTAAAGAACCGTCTCATTGGAAGAAAATATGGTGATAAATGTTACTCAAAAGTTATTAATTTTACAACATATTTTTATTAGAGACTAATGATTTTCTTCTTTTGCTAGATACAAAAAAATTATGAATGTTTTAAATTAGATTCCGTAGAGTTTAAATTATAAAACGTTTTTTGGTAAATGCTCAATACAACACTCGAAATTAGGCAATCTAATATGTTACGAAATGATTGAAATTGTAAATAATACTGTAATATTACAAAGTATTGAAAAAAGTACGATAACAACTAGTATGTTCCCGAGGCTTTCCACGCACATGTGAATCACATATATTATTTCTCAAGGCAATTTTTTTGTCGGTACGCCATAACTTCCTTAATACATCATCAAATTACATGAATGAGGCATCATTTTACAGCTTTTCTTAACCGCTACACCAGAAAAATATACAAAATACAATTATACGAAAAAAAATAATAAAGAATCTGAAAGTAACAGTGATGTAAGATCAAGTAAGTTGTAGGGATATTTTCCTGGCGTTGGCAACACTGATGATAACAATACCCAGCTGGAGAGCTGCCGTTACGCCACTACATTGCTATTTTTAATTAATTGTAAGCGTGGTTATAAACAACATTGTGGATACACCTATTTGTTGTTGTTTACTTTCAGCAAGTTGGTAAGTTGTTTAAAAATATATAGTAACAATTACAAAATTATTTCTCTTTTAACATGGATGTAAATTAATAAAACACTGTTAGTAAGTTAGAATGCGAATGCTTCGCACGGGTCAGCTAGTAAATAAATAAAAAAAATATCTGGTAAATATTAAGCCTTACGATTAAACGCGATTAAAAAAAAAACATTTCAGATCCGAGTCCCCTGGCCTGAAAACTTTAAGTAAGTGTCTGTGAAATCGATCTATCATTCGTATTTACAACTATACGCAAGATCAATTACGCTCCAGTAAGCAGTAAAAGCCGAGTACACGCCAGTTTGTTACTCATAATCCCTGAAGGAAAGTGACAATTTAAAGTCATATTTAAGGTGAATTTAACTGATAAAAACTTCATGTACTTCAAAAATACAATAACTTAACAACTTAATGGAAAGTTATGTTTATTGGTCTACCCTTAGGTACATTTCGATTACATAGTCCTCATCGATACAGCATGGGCCTTAGTTTAGTTGATAGAATGGGCCTTATAGAGGCTTGCTGCGCTATTACTTGACCTAACTACATCGGCTCCTATTCACAACAACATTGAATTACGAATATCCTTATCTCAGTGTTTAATTCAAGTTCCAAATTTCTTCATTTCAGTAACGTACCTAATGTAAACCCCATTACACATTCCTAATAACTAGTTTAAATGAATTTTATGAGGTTGTGATGTTTTCATGCGGGCTACTAGCATAAGATATCCGTTTCAATAGCATGGGCAATGCGTGCCCATGCTATCAACTAAATTGTAAACGGACAATAGTTAACGCACAGATATTTGTTGACATAATTACTTAATGAACACCTAGCTATTTAGAGACCTAGTCAACACTTGCCTATTTATTGACCTTGTTAACAGTCCCAAGAGGTTTTTGCTCCCAAAATGTCCCAGTTTTGGAGGAGAGATAACTTCCAAGCTATAGGAAAAGAAACCTAGTTATCAGATCCTGAAAAGGTTGTAAATAGGGGTTGTAAAAGTAGGATTTTGTTAAAGCCCCCTATATGAAATGCATCAAGTACAGTTTAGGGTTATACTTTTTTGTCATTTCAACTTATATATTACACACAATAGTTATAATTACCTTCTTTTTTTGCGATATATTTTAATACTTTAATTTAAATGAGTACGTGTCTTTAATTTAAATTTGTTAAGAGACTATTTGACGTTAATTAATGTTATCTGTAATTAACTGAATATGCGTTTTGTGCAGCGGACTCGAATCTGGAATCGTTTTTTTTTAAATTGCGTTCAAAACTTACCCGATATTAATTTCATCCATTTATTTAGATATGCGAGGAAAGTGCTGCTGGTATGATTACATAACTTGTTCTGTTTTTGATGTGGAAAAAATGCGTCCTGCATCATCAAATTCCCTTAAAAACAAAACTTCTACATTTATTATAATATATTTTAACTAACAGTTTATTCAGCGTATTTAATATGTTGGGGTTTCTTCTATTTAAAATTAGTCGCTCAGCTCACTTTTTATGAAACTTGAGACACATAAATTAAGTAAAAGTTGCATGCAATTGATTACTCCAAAAATACTACTGTTAGTTCAGATATTTTAAACACGACTGATCAAAACATATCGCGAGAATTACTGACCAGTACGTTCGATTGGTCGGACATATGTTTACAGACATAATCACGTGTGGCCTTTGGTACTGGATTGAAACTGATTGCATGCACGCGCGGTGCTAAGCAACAATGAACGAATTTGTCAAGACAATGAACTATTATATCCGCATTGATCCACTGATATCTGGTTCGTTGTTAATCCACTCAGGGCCTAGACGTATGACTCGCATAACTATGAGTGAGGTAGTTATTCAGTCTAGTTACTTCCACTTGTTGAATTGTGAAAAGCTAGAAAGTAAACACCGGCAAATATCTGTCTACAAACTTCAGTTATTAAATTTTGCAAAATATATTAATTTTACATTTTACAACTCTGGGTACAAACAAGCAAGCGCATTTAACGTTCAAGTTTATGTTCTAGCTGGTGTATAAGGTTAAATTCGAGTTACGGCCCATTGAAGTAAAGCAAAAAAAAGAATAAACCTCAATACTTTTTGTCGTTATTTCAATTAGATTCATAAACAAACATATTTAAAACTTTTGAGCATGAATAATTTATATGCCTTTAAATGTGACATGACAAAGAAGCAGGACTCAATTAAAAATGTTGCGTAGTAAGGGACTTTATTAATAGCTGTATAACAATATAAAGTGTATTGTCTCAAGTTAGCGGGAAAACTAAAATTTACAATTAATTTAAACGAAAGTTTACTCAAAAGAAATGACCATTCAACTTTTCAAATAGCAGCCCGAATCTTGTGACATGTCAAGCATTAAAAACAAAATTGGTGGTGCTGTTGAAACATGTTTTTTATGTTCCTAACCAAAATGACGGGATTTCGATAGCTCTTCTAAAGTGTCCCTTCCTTTCTAAAAGTCTAAAGTCTTCCTTTCTAGGTTATAAAACAGTATATTCCTTGTCAAAGATTCGTGTTACCATTTGAAAATGTTGAGTAATCCTCAAAAATTCCCAGATGGGGAGAAAAACACTCCATGTGAGTTAACATACCGAGAAAAAGTTTGGCTCTTTAAGTTCATAAGTAAATTTTACTAGGAGAGAAAGAACTTAATTAACAAACGCTGCCATTTCGGGCAGATTCATAAAAAATGTTTCAAGGGTAGTATAATAATTTAGTTTCAATGCATTTTAATTTGATATATCATTTGATGCAGATTATTATTAGAAAATAGTCAGGTTACACATAGCTATTTAATGACGTAGTTAACACCAAGCTATATAGTTACCTATTAACACTTATTTATTTAGTGACCTAGATAAAATCTAGCTATTTATTGACATTGACCTAGTTAACACCTGGCTATTTATTGAACTAGTTAACACGTAGCTATTTTTCTATTTACTGTCCTAGTGAACCCCTTACCTATTTAGTGTACTAGTTAACACCTAGCTATTTAGTAATCTAATTAACACTTAACTATTTATTGATCCAGTTAAAACCTAGCTATTTATTGACCTAGTTAACATCTAGGTACCTAATGACACTTAGTTGTATAGGGACTAGGTAAAACATAGCTTTTTATTGAACTAGTTAAAACTTAATTATTGATGGCGTAGTTAACAGTACCGTGAGAGGTTGGCTCGAAAAATTCCCCAGTTTCGGAATAGGTACAGTATTCCAAGCCATAAGAAATGAAAGTGGTTATCAGATCCAGAAAAGGTTATATCTACGTTCATGAAAAAGGTTTGGAGAAGATCTTTGTTAACGCCCAGAATGTGACAGTATAGAGTTTTGAAATATACTAAATTTGTCTTACCATTTCAACTTATATATTACGCATGTTTTATTACTTCATTTTAATCGAATACGTGTTTTTAATTTAAATCATGAGACTACTTGACGTTAATTAATGTTATTTTCCCCATCCATAAAGAACTGCCACCCCTACAAAATGCTGACGTCATTAGCGATGACGCTCTCACTCCGACTGTTTTCCCTTTATGTGCTGCGGGTTAACGAATAGTGTTTTCTCTTTGACACAAACATATTTATCTTAGCGCTTAATATTTGTGGAATTGAGTTTTACCCTGTGAAAGTTACTTAAATCCAACCTTCTAGACTTTGACGAAATATTTCATATATATTATCTATATCTATACTAATATTATAAAGAGAGGTAAAATTTGTTTGTTTGTTTGTTTGTTAATCTGTGGAACTACTGAGTCAATTGAAAAAATAGTTTTACTAATAAAAAGCTACACTATCCCTGAGTAACATAGCCTATAATTCATTGTAATAAAAACATTTTTTATTTCAATGTTTGAAAATTTAGTCGGACAAAA
>JAGFPH010000173.1:48048-66355 GCA_018207615.1 Philaenus spumarius | reverse complement strand
ACAATCTGAAATATAGTATTAGCAATTTTACAGCCTGTTGTAACTTAATTTTAAGGTTTAAGGTCAACCGGTCGCTAAACATGGTGCTGAACAGTAATACACAATTACAAAAATTTTGACTTGGTTCGTTATTTTGTCTATAAGAGAGAGTAATTATTTATGTTTTGTTCTTCGATCTCGTTTTGATCAACACTTGTA
This sequence comes from Philaenus spumarius, assembly GCA_018207615.1. Classification (NCBI taxonomy): domain Eukaryota; kingdom Metazoa; phylum Arthropoda; class Insecta; order Hemiptera; family Aphrophoridae; genus Philaenus; species Philaenus spumarius. The sequence continues at coordinate 66,157 of JAGFPH010000173.1, read as the reverse complement.
GTAATGGTTGGTCGTGTCAAAAATTGTTTCAGTTAAAAGTTTTAGATAGTATTTAGAAGATTTCCAAAAACTTTGAACGTACTGCGCCTCTATAAGGGTGTTATGAATATTTGTAACCCTATTTTTCCTACAACTTGAGGTAATGATTGGTGTTAATAAGAAATCTTTAAACCAAAGTACTTTCAAATCTCTTAGACAGTACACAAAATTTAACTCATACAATATTTTTCATATAAGAGAGCTAGTGATTTTCAATTTTGTTATATTTGTATATACAGGCATACAGTGTGTGTTATAAATATGGAAACTGCTAGATTTGTAGGCTTAGAACAATTAGTTAGAACCTCTTATTTTAAGGAAATGCATATTTCGTATAAATATGTGGCTTTAAAATGTTGATAACATCAGCCATTATCTCAATATTAAAAACACGGCCATGATTTTAAACTTATAAATTTGTAATAATCTCGGTATAACCAATTTTATACTGTCGGTAAGAAGCTCAAAACTTAAGGCCATTAAAATATATATTTTTAAAGTAACAATCACAGCTGAGTTATAATAACGTTATTACTAATGAATAGCAAATCAAAAGCAATAGTGACATATTGTATTTAATTTTTCTGAAACACGAATTCATTAATAAATGGTCAGATTATCCCAATTAGATTTTCATTTATATTCAAACTACTGTAAACCCCATTAAAGTAATGTGACAAAAAATGTATTTATAAATGTTTGTTTAAAAAATATGCAAACTTAATTTATCAATGTTTTAATGTTATTTATAATGTATTTCACGTTTTAAAAAAAATTATATACGTTTAAATTGTCCTTATACAAATGTATTAATTATAAACACAATTCATGTGAGTTTTTAAAATGAAACGCAACCACAAAAGCTTTGCTTGATTTAATTTAAACACGAAATTGGTGATGTTATAATACTGGGCCTAGGTTGAGAGGGAGCGTGTGGTTGTATACGGGCGGTTGTTATGTGTTAAGTGAAATGTTCCTCGAAAGTTAAGTAATTGCATTTTTATCGCGATTGTGTATTGTCTGAACTGTAAAATGGGATGTGTGCAAAGAAAATTTGTTTTTACTAGTAATATGTTGATTCAATAAAACAGCACGGGTTGGATGTTTTAAAAGTTCACTCAAATTTCTTGGTTAAACAGTTCAGAAGCTAGATTACTGATTTTAAAATTCGTTTTACGACCTTCCCTTGTTCAAACCATCGCGTCGTGCAGATTAAACAAAAACGAAGGTGAAATACATGTATAAGGTTCAATATAATGTTTGAGACGCGAATGGGATATGTTTTCCAAGTTTTACTTGCATCTCCCCATTATATTGATGCAAACTGCCCATAAAATAGGATGAGTTACATTGAGTCCACTCGACTACTTTGATCAACAGCTTCAGAAACTAGAAAGAACACTGGATTTAATGTACTCATTCTTTGATTTAGTTCTTTACGGTTTATTTTATTCAAACGAGTTGGTGTAGCTGTTTTATCTTATGAGGTTCAGAAAGAGAAATTTTTAAAAATTACCATTTTAATTTGAAGAAACTGTATGTGCTGATTCTTTATCAGAGTTTAGCTTGTATCTCTGCCATATATTTAATCCCACAAATACGAGATGAATGTTTTACTTTATAATTCTATCTTCTCTTAATTCCAGAGATAAAATACCGTTTATCGTAATACTAGCAGTTACCCGTGGCTTCCCTTTCAGATATTTTAAATGAATGAAAGGCTATGGGTAAATAAAGTGGTTTACCATCACATGCGCTTAAAAAAAAACTATTTGAAGTCCAAGTTCCCTGGTCCAAAAACGTATTGTAGTGAGATTCGTCCAATCTATCTATGTTCCCTCTTTACGCATATACATGATCAGCTATGCGCCAAAAAGCACTAAAACCACGTTTTTCTGATAGTTACGCCTGATCCAACGTAAACATTAAACATCAGGTTTAGAGGTGCATTTCACTAGAGGTATGAGACATTTCACCCAAAATATTGGCTACGAATAATATTTTACTCCTTAAGCTAAGCGCACACTGCAACGACCGGTACTACCGGGATTTTTATAAAATTCAAATGCATGTTTCTTTATGGAGGTACGCGTACTATACACCGACCGTCAACGGACAATTCACCACTTTCGCAGTTTTGAAAAAAGTCGGAGTGAAAGAACTTTTGGACAATCCGCGGCGAGCCTTGCCTTTACGACCAGGATTTTTATAAAAGTCAAATGCATGTTTCTAAAGAAACATAAATGGAGGTGCGCTTAGTATACACAATTTGAGTGTATATTAGCCGTTTGAGTTTTGATTACTTTCGTGACAAGATGAATGTGGGTGTACTACTTATTTATTTGGTACAAAATTATTCAGATTTATATAGTATGAGGCATCCGGACCATTTTAATATCATGAAGCAATTCGGTCATTTTTCTTCTTTACCAATGTTGTTATCAATCTATATAGTAGCATTTCATAACCTCAAACTAATATGCAATGTCTACAATGTGTATCAACCGAGGTTTATTACTCATAAAGTAGTATTTCAACCATAGTTATTCACATGGTAGCACTATGTGTAAAATATGTCATCGGTAGTACCGGTCAGTGCAGAATGCACGTAGCTTTAAATGCAAATAATCTAAATACAATTGTTGTTTCTTCCCTACATATAACTTAATAGTAATTTGTGACAAGTTTCAGGTCTCTAGCTTCAAACCAAGTGTACGAATAATTATTAATTTTTAAGGGTAGTTAAAAATACGCTCTTTAGATTCAAATAATTGAAACGTAAATTGTTTTACTTTCTTTATATCATCAAAGAGCAATATGTACCAAATTTCAGGTCATTAACTTGTACGTTAGTGGAATTTATATTTATTTTGTAGGGGTAGTTATCTCATTTTTACCCCTTAGATGGTATTGACAGAAATATTGATTTATTAAATTTTTCTATGCAACGAGTAGTTAAAAATGTGAGGCCTCTAATGTTTTATGTATCACATAAGAAATAATTGTGCAAAATTTCAGCTATCTATTCTTATGGGAATTAAAGGTGTACTGTTTTAGTTACGTCATTTTAACCCATAAAATGTAAGTAATCGAAATATTTTTTCTGCGTTTTTTTAACTCCCTCTTGTGCTAACTAATCACTATGCCTAATTTCGTCAAATGGTCTGATCGAGCATAGTGAACACACGTATACAAATTAGATCATACCTACCTCATCCACACACCTACATACAGAATTTTCTTCTTTTTATACACAGATCCCTTATTTTCCAACCTAAACATGGTGAACGAGATGTTAAAGTTCCTTGCTAAGAAAGGAGCATAAACATCTTCATGAGACAAGAATCAACGTGATGAATTAGCTTCTCAATGGCGTTAAACGAAGTAAATATCTAAGCCAGATAATTGCGATACTTGGTCAAATGTAAGAAAACTGATCAAAGTTAACTTAGTTCTTGAACATTCTAAATCAAGAAGAACTAGATCGAGTTCTTAATTCTATTCCAAACTGATCACGTCTACGTCTGGAAACACCTGTTAATATTAAGATCTAAATGTCGAATCTGCAGACAAGTCATAGTGTCTATCACGTTATTGCGAAATGTTAGAGCGACGGTGCAAAAGCTTCTCTGGAATCCAGCAATCAGATGAAAAAGAATACTACAACAGTGGTAATCCGGGGATATAAAAGTGGTCGTCGTGCGAACAACACGAGTGTACAAACACCCTCAAGAGGTTCCCTTCAGAGGAATCTATATATATATATAATTCAAAACCCACTCACTCACTGACTGACTGACTGACTGATCACAGTATCTCAAAAACCATACCACCTAGGAACTTGAAATTTGGTAAACATATTCCTCATAGGCACTTAAGGCGCACTAAGAAAGGATTTTAATATATTTGGCCTGTAAGGGTTGAAACAACCTCTAAAACAATAAATATATATTGTTATATATCTCAAAAACCCTACCGCCTAGGAAAGTGAAATTTGATACATGTATTTGTCATAGGGGCTAGAGGCACAATAAGAAAGGGTTTTAAAATATTTGACCTGTAAGGGTTGAAACAACCCCTAAAGCAGTAAATATTGTTTGTTACACTTTACTTAAAGCCAGAAAGCTGACATTTTTTAATCTTTTCATTTCTTTCAAGATACATATAAAATGTAAACCAGTTTTACATTTTGTTGCGTGCTGCTAAGGGGTGAAAACGTGATAACCATTAAAACAATAAATATTTATTGTTATAATTTCGTTAAAGCTAGAGAGCTGAAATTTTTTACATTAATTTCTTACAAGATTCATATAGGAAATAAACTGGTTTTACATTTTGTTACGTGCTGCTAAGAGTTAAAAGTATAATAAAAACAATAAATATTAATTATTATTCTTTCCTTAAAGCTTGAGAGCTGAAAATGTTCACTTATTAATTTTAAGAAAATATTTTACACGTAAGCTGATCAAAACTATCCTGATCTATTCATTCGGATATTAAGACGTATCTGGGTGATCTGCAAACAACCAGTAACCAGCTAAGACTGTGATTTACCAGTCTGTAGGTTTAGCGCTTGAAAAAGAAGGTTTAGTGATCTTCAATCTGAATTTTTAATGTGTTTATTGATTTAATTTATTCAGCACACACACCGTGACGAAGACGATTGACGGGTAGGCTATGAATCATAGTGACACAAAAAACAAATACCCTGTAGCGAAGCACGGGTATTCAGCTAGTCCACTTATATAATTAAATACTTTCTTATTACTCTTTGTAACTTTCTTCGTATGGCTTAATATTTGATTCCCTTAGGCTTATTAAAAACGAAATAGTCGGCAAGAGTTCTTGCAGGTTTAAAACTTTGCGGGTTAAAACCTTTTAAGATTTCCATTTTAATTAGTAAAAACTTTCAGTGTTTGAATAATTCTGTATTAAGTATATTTTTGTTAAGTTGGATCACAGTTCGAGACGATTGTTTTAAGTACTAGTCAACTTTCACTTATAGTAAAAGAAATAATATAAAACTCTTGTTAAATCACCCGTACAGGTTTATAAAAGATTCGAGAGCAATGAAATGGTTTCGCAGAGGCAGTGTCAATGCGAGGGTGAGTTTGGTTACGGTTGAAATATCAAAGGTTCCAAATATGTATTCAGATAAACGTGGGGTTTTAATATTTTTTGTAAAGGCTTGAATTGTACAGTATTCGTTTACAAAAAAGGTCCAAATATTTTCTCTAGATTTATTTGTAAAACTATGTTTACTCATTTAATTTATTAAAAAATATTTTCCTAAATTATTTAGGAAAGTAGGCCTCACAGCTTAGTTCAAACGGTCCAGAATAGCCACGACAGAACATTTCCTCAGTGTATATTACGGCTCACAGATACACGAGTGTAGGCTATTGTTTAATCAATTTGTAACCATATCGATTAACTGTTAACGATTAACAAAATATTGGCTAATGTTTACGAAGATTAAATATTGATATCGACAAAATTACTTTACTCTATACAAACCTTTCAAAAGGAATAAATTTAAAAACATTTGTAGCCAAGTTAGTGTATGAACAACCATAGAAGATTGACACAACATATATTTATTAACGAATAAATTTTAAAATGCGAAACTCTTTTAACATAATTTATTTACTCTTTAAAGATTGCTGGAGCAACAACCAATCGTATCTTAATCAACTTTAAAACTATATTACGTTTACTGAAAAACTATTTGAGGAATCTCTGTACTTTCATACAAAATGTGTATATGATTGAGGTTAACTTTATAAATTTTCCTAATTTCCTTCAAAATATAATAACAGCTGAAATTTATCCAGGGAAGCTTATATTATTTGTTTTAACAATTAATTTCAAAACTTAATTCTTTGTTAACCTTTCAGTATATCATTAAGTTCATGATGCTTTATACTGTTTTATGAGTTACTCAATACGTCTATTGTTTGTTTAGTAAAATTCTGTAGAAAAATTGGCAAAGCGGAAGACCGTGTAACTACTCGTGTCTTGTCAACTTGGATACGAGCCAACCACTGTTTCCTTTACTTCCGCCATCTTAATCTAACAAACATAGACTTAAAAGACAGTCTTTTTAACTAATACGTTTAAGAGCTACATTCCCCAGAAATCTGTGCATTGTATTTGTAATATGTAAAATTGTTATCAGCGAAGCGATTCTATTGATACGTGTGCAGAAACTTTGTCTCAATTACAACTTTACTTCAAGCCAGACTCGTCAGCGACTCAATTTCCGTAAACAATAACTAAAGATCCCAAACCTGCGCAACGTTTTTCACCATCGTATGTCGAGGAGCAGGGCAGATAATCAGTATAATAGACTATCGATTATTAAATTTCTAGACATTCTGATCAACTGTTTTGATAAAATAGTGAGTAAAATTTAGGCAGTATCAAAAAATTTACTGAATTAGCTTAAAAAAAAGCAATATATAAAGATAGATTGTAGCTAAGTGAATTTATTAAAAAATGCAGTAGATCTACAAAATATCAATTTATTAACGAGTAAATTAAAATATACAAAATTATTTAAGTACACTGTAAATTTTACAGAATAACAAACAATCGTATTTCACACATAATCTTCGAAACTATATTAGTTTCACCAGTTAAAGAGTTAATTTTATAAATATGCTAATTTGATTTAGGTGTATTTTTATATAAATGCACACTGTATTTTATACAAGCAATTGTATTTAGGCTATATTACCACATTTAATAACAATTAAATCTATATTGAGCCTCCCAAGACACGGTTAAAAAGATTATTATCGTACTGTATTGTTAGTTTAAAGTTACTTTTTCTAATTTGCTTGATTTTTTAAATTAAATCTCAACGTTGTTCCCAAGTGTGTCTAGGAAAAAAATTAAATTAACAATTATGTTTCAGTTATTTTTGGCATGAAGCGTGCAAATCAATAGAAATAATATAGATTGTATATACAAAACTTCTGTCATTCACTCAAAAACTCTGGCCCTATTGCGAATGCGTCAGGATCTAGGTCACATCTACCCCCACCACTCTGTTTGTATTTGCTTCGCCACAAGACACCAGGATGGTTGATGAGTGAAGCGAACAGATGGTGGAGACCTCTGGTAATAGTATACATTTTTAGTAAATATATTTTTAGTTGCACATGATTTAGTATAAAAACCTGTATATTTGACAATGTATATTTGACAATGTATATTTGACAATGTATATTTGACAATGTATATTTGGCAATGTATATTTGACAATGTATATTTGACAAAAGTGCCTTAAATGGGGATTTTATAATCCATTTTGCCTCAGATGAAAATCCTATGCCTAACACAAATTCTTTTTTTAAGAATATATAAACAGTCTACATCCTTGAAGCTTCCTTCGTTGAACTAAAATAATTAATATTTTTTTGATTAAGGCAAAATCCGATCAAGTAATCTCAGTGGTAGAACATTACGAACATTTTACAATATGGTTACACCATACAATTAGTAGTTAGTATAGATTTTGTAGATTTAAATTTAATGAGTTATTAGACTATGGTTTTATTCAGTTGGATTTACAATTTTTGTAATTTAATTTTGTGTTTTATCGTTGACTTTCATACACTCACAGATAAAAACTAGATGTTAAAATTCTTTTAATTCAAAAAGTAAATAAAATTGTTTTATATAAATGACCAAATTAAATGGTAATGTAATCTCTACATTCGTAAAGCGCGAATAACTTTAATGTTAGATTAAATTACTCAGATGTACTCTCTTCATATCATGGAAAAGTAGATGAAAGTATAACGGGTATTTTAGGACATAATTAACTTGAGCAAATGAAATATCTGTACTTTTAATACAAACGTACAATTTTTGCCTTGTTTTTCTCAGAAACTACTTAACCAATTTTAGATGAAGTACTTTTTAAAAACCCATTAATTAGTACCCACTAGTGCATTTTATCCGACTGTTCCATCTACAATAATTAGTGCCAAAATAATAAATAAGCGCGAATGAATGCAATCTTAATGTTTCCAGGAGAGTGAACAAGGAAAAGAGAAAAATACTCTGCAACACGGACTTGTTTTGTGTTCCCTGAGGGTTGAAACTGTGTCAAGAAGTTGTCATTAAATTTCCATCCCTTACATTGCTGGCCGTGAGGTGCCTCGGGAGAGTGATTTAAATAATAAACTGTTAAAAATCTTTTAATAGCTGTCACTGACAACTGTTCATACAATACAGTAGAAATATTTACTAGAATAAACTTCGAACACAACTAATACGTTTATTAACTCAAACGCGTTTTAACAACAAAGTCGCCATCTTCAGTGATGCACGATCTACAATAGTCAACCTATAACCTAAAGTGGAGTATTAGTTGTGAAATTTGTGTTCGAAGTTTATGCTATCAAGTATATCTTCTCACAAGTCAAGCTCAATAATTAATTATTTAGTAGAAATATTAACCCGATTATATTTATAATTGCGTAAAATATCGAAAAACTTAATCTAGTCAGTCTGTTTTAAATAATTGGCCTAAACTGTTTGAAGTATCGAGTTTGTATTAGAACGTTAATAGCTGAACACAAAATGTCTCTACGCCGCGTCGTTACGTTGTTAATACTCAAGATTGTCTCAATGCTCGCTCCATAAATATACGTACAGTACCTTCCCATCGTAACCGCAACGCTTCATACGATCGAAGTTTGATGAAGCGTTTGCAATGCGTCTCATACGTCGACGTCGAACATGACATAGTTTTATGTTTTAAAGTAAAGTGTTTCCTTAGTAGGCACATTATAAAATCAAAGTGGCTAAAACCCTTCTAAAATATTATCTAAAAATAGTACAAGGGGTGACCAAAATGAGGTTGCAGAAGAAACACTCATTACTTCCTTGGTGGACACAACATAGAACCCATTCAAAATGTGTGTAAATCTTCTAAATATTTTCAAAATATTTAGACTGGAACTTTTTGTGTAACTGAATTTCTTGTTGGAATTTTTCTTTCCAGTTCAAATTATATACTTTTAATAGCCGATCATAATTCTCACTTTTCAACATTTGTTTAAATGTATTATGTATGAACAATGAATTTCGAATTCAGTTTAACAAACCATAGAATCGCTTTGTTAAAATGACCCTCTCGCAGATGTTATGCATAGACATAAACATGTATATATCTAGAACGGTCATTAAATGTCGTGGTTATATATCCACAATGCAGCAGTGAGCAAGCAATATACATCTAGTGTAATGTTTGCAAGCAGAGAGAAACATTTTTATGGATCGCATTCAGCTTTTAAAATGGAGATTTAATGTAATTTAGAAAATATTTTTCTACCACAAACAGTATTGGCAAACACAGGCGGATTTGCTTAGTTTAAATAATATAAACTTATTGTTTATAAAAATTTACAAATTCTTTTAAAAATATCTACTTTGTATAAAGTTTAACTTACGGTAGTGTCTGTCGATCAAGAACCATTAGACGTATTCTAACCAGTCATTATTCTACAGAATCCTCAACGAAGGAATGTATCCTGAGAGGAGTTGAAAAGAGGGACAAACCCTTTGTTTTTTGTGTATGGCTTCAGCGGTACCACCCAAAAAACAAATATGTAGGTTGTTACTATATATACCCTCATTCGTTTACTTTATCGGTAAAAATAAAAATTAAACATTTAAACAAGCGCAGAATGGGCGATATAAAAGAGATGGGCACATTTGACAGTGAACAAAACGTTATAAATATGTATAAGTTATATGTTAATCTTGTTTAACTCGTTATTTATAAAGTATTAAAAAATTTACTAAGCACGTAGTCAACGAAAATTTATATTTGTTATTAAAAAAACAAATTCAAGGTCTAACCTTCAATGTACTAGAGTCTTTCAAAACTCTAAAATCAAGTAAAACTTACACAAAAATTAGTTGTGGTTTATAAAAAAATTGTAAACACCTTAACTTTTAAAATTACGTAGTAAATTGTATTTATTATTTACGTTATTTCTGTTTTCGTTGTTTTGAATGGTATATATATTTACTAACTTTCATCATACTTGGCGACAAACAATACAATATGAAAAAAATACAAATCTGAAAACTTGAAATACAATATGATTGAAACAAAATAGTGAACGAGAGTATCATGCAAAGGACATTAAGAAAAATAGGACACATCAATTTATTTGAAGGAATTAATATACTTCCTGACCAAACTTCGTACAGAAAATAGTTCAAAAGAAAAGATTCAACTAATTGCCTACAACTTTCTTGCTAGAGCTTTCATTTGGCTTCAAAGATAAAATATTTTTCACTTTGAATATTTGCTGTCATTACTTTTATTACCTTTATAAAAGCTTTGTACAATATTTTATTACAATTATAATTATTATGCAAAAACTTTAGTGTTTATATTTCCCATAGTTTTCTTAAAATGGTAATACATTTTGTATAATGAATATTGTATGCAAGTAGGTAAAATTATAAGATAAGTGAGAAGCAGTCCGTTACGGAGTTGTAACTTTGGGGAGAAAGTAGAAGGGATTCCACGCACCTTAAATCAGAAACATTCGTAGTTGAGGCTTCTGAGGCCTACAACAGATAAAACAATATGAAAATGTTTTTTTTTTAATGACTGTGCTCAAAATGCTCAATATTAGACCAAAAACTAATTAAACAAAGTACATTACAACTTCACTGACAGAAATATATACTCACCCTCATCCACACTTAGCCTACACAAACCCTCACACTCACATACACTTCTACTATTCATTAGGCCTATACCGATGAAGAAGAGAGTTTTCAAAAATAAACATAAATACTTGACAATACTTTCCAACCAGTTTAACTCACTGGTTGCTACTGAAAAACACATCGACTTGCTCCTGTTCTAATAAATATTGTTTAACCAATTTATTTGTTTAAATTTTAAAATTTGGTTTAGGAAGAACTACGTTTAAATTATTCCGTAGTGTCCTCCCTCTAGCTTCTGTGGTATAATTCTCTCCGCTTCTATTGAATAAAACTCGTAATACTTTAAATATATAAACATTTTTAAATGGTAATATTTTAATAATTTTGAATAATGGAGCAGCGTGTTCCCAATCTAGTTCTATTTGTCATAACTCGAATTCAATTCTTCTGAAGCACAATAACTGTTTTTAAGATACTGAAGTACGAACCTCCTCAAATTTCAATACCATATTCCACCATTGAGCCAATCAAAGCTTGGTATATTTATTTTAACAAAATTGCAATTTTGTCCCTGATCTTAACAAAACTAACGTATTCTATCAATTCCAGTTTGGTATTATCAATATGGTTTTTCATGAGAGTCTGGAATTCATGTATAACCCCAAATACTTATTGTTGTCTACTTGTTTTATTTCTAGGCATTTACACATTCAGCTTTCTTTACTGGTAACTTCATTGTATTTCATGTTCATTGAAAAATAAGTCTTACGAGCAACATTATACATTTTGTCTTAGGGCTCATTACCAATGTAGTTCTTAGTAAACCACCATCGCAAAACATTTGACATCTTGCATGTCTTTTCTCAGCAAAAGACGTTAATTTATAAACATTAACGTTAACATGAATTGTTGACACTCTATTAACTCAATTAATCTTTATTAATATATCATTTATATACCAAGAATAAATGTTTTTGGTTTTTGTCAATAACTAAGTTCCCATAAGCTACAGAAAGAATAAAAAGCTTTGTGTTTAATTTTGTGTGTCGTTAAAATAGGAACATATTTTGTCTCTTGCAAAGTTAACGGGTTTTCAGAGTTTCAACTATAAACAGTTTAAATAATCTCCTTTTTAAAACGAGTAAAGGAAATCTGTTGGTTATTTTTCTCAAACTGTGTCTTTATAACTCCAAACAAAATTAAAACTCTCAATTCAGTGTTAAAAAATATGATTTGTTTGGTTGAAAACACCAAATGGCGGCAAAGGCAGAAATCTAACCATTTTAGGGGACATGATTATAAGTACGTTTTTAATTATTTTCACCCAAGGAATCATAATGAAATTTAAAACGATTTTATGAACTCTATATGATGTGGATGAGATCATCCCAGCATCCCAGAACAAGTAGTATATTTGTACTTGTACAAGCAGCCTACATTCATTTCGCAATGTTTGCTAGACTTGTTGCATAATAATAACTGTCAGTATCTAGAGTACGTCTTTAGTAAACTTTGTACATCAAAACAGAGTGTACATGAATGTTTAATCTTTCTTTATATATTATTTTTATTTCCATACTACGAAGATTTAAAAACAGTCCAAGTGCGTATCGAACATGCACAAAAGTACTTTCTGTTTTGTTTCGAATTCACCGAATTTAAACTCGAGTACAAAGGCCGTAGTCTATTTCATAAAGAGGACAAAATTACTTTTAATATTATAAAGAGGTAACTTTGTTTTTATATTATATACAATAATATCGTAATACCTTTATTCGGTCTGGATAAAATCCACTGTAACACAAAGACAGTCGAACAAAGGAATTTTCCTGTAATAAGGGATTCCTTTAAGATACGAGCCTAACAATCGTCTTGTCTACGTATATATTTAATTTAAACTGGTAAATAAAATTACGTAAACCTATGTACTTACTGTTTTTGTAATATATTTCAATTTAATGGGTATGACCTTAAATTGATCGGGAAAACACTGAAATTTACAATTTAAAAATACTTATGAAATTGTAGGGGAATTAGAAGAAAGCAAAGTACTGGAACCAAAATACGTAAAACTTCCGTTTAAAAAGACACTTACTACAAACTGACTTTCAGGTGCTACGCGGATGACACTTGAGAACCACGAGATTTTTATGCATGAGTAACACACGTTCAGCTTGGAACGTCTGATTCTCTAGTGCAACTAAACTTGCAAAATTTAAATATCCTATATGCGCGCATACCCAGACAAATACATAGATCAGCTGACTAAAGATGTTTAGTGTGAGTAAAATAATAGCGGTTTATGATAATGTTTTCTCTAACAGCTGATTTTGTACATAGAAAGAATTGATAGTGTTTCTACTTTGAAAGTTATCATTGTATTTAGTCATGCTAGCAGGCTGGTTCTTTTTAAGCTTTATAATAATTAAAGTTAATACTTGAATCTAGTCATTTACCGTTATGTATAATCTTAGAGTAATCCTACAACTTACAAGGTTTCTTCGCACACAGGTTTCAATCACAGTGTTAGGTTAGACTAGATTTTGTTCTTTTTTCGCCATTTGAATTTCAATTAACATAAAAGTCATTAAATAGTGTATACTTTATCAGAATATTATTAGCAGCACGCAAGTAATGGACTTTACCCATGGCGTAGGTTAGTATAGTAAAGCAACACATACGGTGTAACAAATTAGAAATTATAACAATTATATCTACCAGGATCTAAATAATTAAGTTAAGTACAATTTTCTATCTAGCGTTGTTTTAACAGTAGGCCTATGTTCATTAAGCGAGGCGCAAGGGATGTCAATCGAAAGAGGTGTTAGTCTCTCACTAAATACAGTTTAATGAAAATGAAACTAAATGCGAGATTTCCGGGAACGCAAGTAGGAGATGCGAAACGAAACTTGTTAACACCTCCCTCTATAGGATCATTTGTTGGCCATATAATCCATGTTTTAAAAGTTAGTCATGTTATCATATAAATATTTTTCTATAACAGAAGAGTAATTCTATGTAAACAAAAGTCGCAGTTTTTGTTTTTAAAACGTAAATAGTGGCAAGCGTGATTTCATTTTGGTCTTAATAAATAATACCAGGAGAAATAGCTGTCGATATTGGTTTGTCAACGAAGCAAGAGCAAAACGACGTATGCTTGAATGCACGAATAGCTTCTATTATTTGAAATTAGATACACGTTCGCAATGGATGTATCTTATAAATCCAGCACACGCACCGTCTTCCGTTTCGGATGTGTCGTTGGTCCTCTTGCGGACGTTGCTTTGTCAGGATGGATGGGGAAGGGTTCTTCGAAATGAGTTGACGAAGGTTGTTCACTTCAAGACGTTTATTGAGCAAAAACAAACATCCCTCTGCTGGTTCGACTACTTAACCCTAACATTTAAAACTATTAAAAGGTGAACACAAACGAGTCTAAATTTAATCAGACTCCAGAATAAGGTTACTAACAGACTGACTTAGGCTTGAACATTATTTAGCCTCAAGCTGGCTTCCCCTTTTTAACTATAAACTGTGACATCAACTATTGTTTATGTGCAAACCATTATTTAACACAACCACTATCAACATAGATCCAGTGGTTATTGTTATATAAGGTGATGGGTACCTGTCAAAAATTTAAAAATTGTCTAATTTTTTTGTGGATTTTCTTCCGAAGAATTTAGCTGAAGCAACAAAGAAATAAATAAAGAACTCCTCCATAATATCGTCGAAACTTTTGACGAATTCTGCACAGAAGCCAGATAAATGGACGAGGACACATGCTTCTGACGTGTCCAAAAAGTCCGCAAAGAATTTACATCATTTAAGATGTTACAATTAATTGTAAATTAAGATTTTTTACATTATGTACCCAATTTGTTCCTTGCATTAAGGTTTTTTTACCACCTGCGTTTTAGTGTCCTCTTGTGGAAGAAGTTTTTCAAATCTTGTACGAAATTACATTCGCCAGCCATGTTGCAAACAAAACCGTCAAGTCGTGTATTATTGTCGATCGAACGTGAAGTGACGGGAAATTAATATCGATCATATTATTATCATTGATACATTTCTCGAGAAACGTTAGAAAACAGAAATTTTGATTCATAAATTATAAAGAATATTTTACTGTTAGTTTTATTTATATGTTTAGGCCAGTCGGTAGGGGTAAATTTAGACCAAAAGTTCCAGTAATTTACAATACGCCTGATTTTTTTTATAAGTACATTAAAGTATGTAGATTAACACAAAAAAAGTTTACCAGTCTATCGATTTCCCAAAGTCGAAAAAAAATCGATTATATTTATTTTTTTTCGATTATCCTTAATATTTCAAGCTGGGATGAAGATAGAGAAAAATAAAAAATACCACCGTGTAGGGGAGGTATTTCTCAACAAAAAAGGCCATATGTATTTATTTATTTCGTCTGAGCAATGGTTTGTCTGGAAAAAATTCGATAATGCAGGTATGTATTTTGCAGCAGGGGAAATCACTAAAAGGGGACATCTTATTCATATATGAAGCTTTGGCTCATTCTAAATTGGCCGAATTTTAATATATCGAATTGAAACTTGACGTAGGTGTTAAAATATATATTTTAAATATTTATGCTGAGTCTCAGCTTGTTATCTTGAAAATGACCCGATCTAGGAGTCGATTTCGATTATCGATTTTAGGAGCACCGGACCCACGAACTAATTTCAATATATTCCAGTTTCGTCAATTTTTGGAATATCAACATCAAATTTGTTTTACAAGTTGAGTACACCAGTATAAATATTCGTAGTTAGTATGAACGATTTTTGTCATGCTATTTTTAAAAACGAGGCGCTTGAAAATAGTCTTCTGTTTTACCTATCTCGTTTTAACTATAACACCTTTGGATTCAACGACCATTTTCGACATTTTTGAACATATCGATTTAAAAATTGGTACATAAGTTAAAAACACAATTGTTTTTTGCTATACTTATTTTAAAAACTATATTTAAAAAATTGGCTAATCTGCAGCCGATTAACTCAAGCGTTTTGATAAAAAATCTAAAAAGGTCTAAAATTATACTTTTTAAGTTGTTACTTGTGCTTTGAAAAGTAAATTATAAAAAAGGTTTATACTCCTTGATCTTGTTTGAATCTATATATTTACCTTGTAAAAAAACTTTCAGGTTGATATTTTAAAAAGTTTCTAAACTGGAGCTGTTTAAAATGAATTGGTGGATCCGGTACTCCTAAAATCGATAATCGAAATCGACTCTAGATCGGGTAATTTTTAAGATAACAAGCTGAGACTCAGCATAAATGTTTAAAATATATATTTTAACTCCTACGTCAAGTTTCAATTCGATATATTAAAATTCGGCCAATTTAGAATGAGCCAACGCTTCATACATGAATAAGATGTCCCCTTTTAGTGATTTCCCCTGCTGCAAAATACATACCTGTATTATCTATTTTTTTCCAGACAAACCATTGCTCGGACGAAATAAATACACATGACATTTTTTGTTAAAAAATACCTCCCCTACACGGTGGTATTTTTTTATTTTTCTCTATCTTCATCCCAGCTCGAAATATTAAGGATAATCGAAAAGAAAATAATAATCGATTTTTTTTCGACTTTGGGAAATCGATAGACTGGTGAACTTTTTTTTATGTTAATCTACATAGTTTGAGGTACTTATAAAAAAAATCAGCCGTATTTCAAATTACTGGTAGTTGTAACCTATACCGACTGGGCTAGTTTCTTAATTTATAAATATAAATATTGAAATCCTTACCATTTTGAATTGTTTTTCTTTTTTTAATATTGCTGGGATATTAACAGCATGGATATAGAACGTACTCAGGTATGATATATAACTCAAGTTAAAAAAAATAATAATAATATCTGAAGGGAAGGTGTGACTTACCAAGATCCGCCATGGGAAACACACCCCTTAGTACTCACTGCAGGGGCCATCTTCTCTGTATCGTTCTAATATGATTTATTATATATTATGTCCTGCCGTTAAATCGTGAAGTGTTCCAAATTTTTAACGAATATAATTATTAGGACAACCCTGGGATATACTATTGTATTAAAGTTGTATTAAGCTTATTAAGAAAAGTCAAATGTTTTTTAAGAGCCTACAACACAAATTAATATTTTTGTTATTTCTGCCTCCATTACGCCTTGGGCATTTATGTTTGCCATTTAACTTAAGCTTGAGTTGACATCGAGATAATTGGACAATGTTTTTTTGTGTAATTAAATGTTAAGCCACTGCTGTGCCTCCGCTTAAAGTCTTTGAGCGGGGACCTTTGTATCTGCAAAATTCTTGCTAAATCGGTTTAGTGAGTTTTAAATTGGTCCATGAGTATAACTTTCAGGAAAATCTGACCTTGGTTAAGTCCTTATTTTGGAAAGCACGTTTTATTAAATATATAATAAAGGCTTCGTCTTAAGGAATATTCATTTAATATGTAACTACCTACTTAAATATTCATTCTGTCTGTAGTCATATACGATTTACTTTTTAATTTATAGAGATTCAAACTTTTACAAAAATAATTTTTTGATAGATATCTCAATAACGTTCAATGAAACCATAAAATTGGTAATAATCAAACTTGTGGAAATTTATAAAACGTGTAAAATATTGTGATTTACAGACATTAATATAAGTGTACTCTGCCTTTGTGCAAAGGCGAAATTCAATCCGAAATGCTTTTCAGACTGCCAAACTTTTGGACATTTTCATTCCTACCGCACTCGGAATAGAAATCATTTTCATTTAGAATTACACAATTATAAATTGTTTAAAATAAATCTATATCATGCACCAAATTTGGCATAGTGGTTAGTTAGCACAAAGACGTAAACATATTTCAATTACTTACATGTGAGGGTTTTAAATGACGTAACTACCTTACAACAATACACCTTTAATTCCCATGAGAACTGCCTCTTATTATAATACATTAAAAATTGAGCCTTTTTAATTATTTACGTTTTAATTACATGTTAAAAAATCTACTGATTTTATGTCACTTCCGACTAAGGAGTAAAAATGGGGTAACTACTCCTATACAATAAAACATAAATTCCACTAACATCCTACAGCTACAGAGCTAAAATTTGATACATATTATTCTTAGGTGGTATACAAGAAAGAAAAAATATTTACATTTTGATTATTTGACCCTAAGGGATGAATTAT
This sequence comes from Philaenus spumarius, assembly GCA_018207615.1. NCBI lineage: Eukaryota > Metazoa > Arthropoda > Insecta > Hemiptera > Aphrophoridae > Philaenus > Philaenus spumarius. Next base: position 48,213 of record JAGFPH010000173.1, on the reverse strand, counting down.
AACACCAACCCTAACAAATAAATAATAATAAAATTCATACACTCTCTATGAAGACCTGAATCTTGACACATATACATGCTTTCTTAAGTTATACATCTGAAAGCAAAAATCAATTGCTAAGGGATACAATATGTTTCTTAGCATTTGCTATAAAATGTTTTTATA
>JAGFPH010000173.1:6957-40460 GCA_018207615.1 Philaenus spumarius | reverse complement strand
TTTTGTCCGACTAAATTTTCAAACATTGAAATAAAAAATGTTTTTATCAAAATGAATTATAGGCTATGTTACTCAGGGATAGTGTAGCTTTTTATTAGTAAAACTATTTTTTCAATTGACTCAGTAGTTCCACAGATTAACAAACAAACAAATTTTACCTCTCTTTATAATATTAGTATAGATATAGATAATATATATATGAAATATTTCGTAAAAGTCTAGAAGGTTGGATTTAAGTAACTTTCACAGGGTAAAACTTAATTCCACAAATATTAAGCGCTAAGATAAATATGTTTGTGTCAAAGAGAAAACACTATTCGTTAACCCGCAGCACATAAAGGGAAAACAGTCGGAGTGAGAGCGTCATCGCTAATGACGTCAGCATTTTGTAGGGGTGGCAGTTCTTTATGGATGGGGAAAATAACATTAATTAACGTCAAGTAGTCTCATGATTTAAATTAAAAACACGTATTCGATTAAAATGAAGTAATAAAACATGCGTAATATATAAGTTGAAATGGTAAAACAAATTTAGTATATTTCAAAACTCTATACTGCCACATTCTGGGCGTTAACGAAGATCTTCTCCAAACCTTTTTCATGAACGTAGATATAACCTTTTCTGGATCTGATAACCACTTTCATTTCTTATGGCTTGGAATACTGTACCTATTCCGAAACTGGGGAATTTTTCGAGCCAACCTCTCACGGCACTGTTAACTACGCCATCAATAATTAAGTTTTAACTAGTTCAATAAAAAGCTATGTTTTACCTAGTCCCTATACAACTAAGTGTCATTAGGTACCTAGATGTTAACTAGGTCAATAAATAGCTAGGTTTTAACTGGATCAATAAATAGTTAAGTGTTAATTAGATTACTAAATAGCTAGGTGTTAACTAGTACACTAAATAGGTAAGGGGTTCACTAGGACAGTAAATAGAAAAATAGCTACGTGTTAACTAGTTCAATAAATAGCCAGGTGTTAACTAGGTCAATAAATAGCTGGATTTTATCTAGGTCACTAAATAAATAAGTGTTAATAGGTAACTATATAGCTTGGTGTCAACTACGTCATTAAATAGCTATGTGTAACCTGACCATTTTCTAATAATAATCTGCATCAAATGATATGTCAAATTAAAATGCATTAAAACTAAATTAATATACTGCCCTTGAAACATTTTTTTATGAATCTGCCCGAAATGGCAGCGTTTGTTAATTAAGTTCTTTCTCTCCTAGTAAAATTTACTTATGAACTTAAAGAGCCAAACTTTTTCTCGGTATGTTAACTCACATGGAGTGTTTTTCTCCCCATCTGGGAATTTTTGAGGATTACTCAACATTTTCAAATGGTAACACGAATCTTTGACAAGGAATATACTGTTTTATAACCTAGAAAGGAAGACTTTAGACTTTTAGAAAGGAAGGGACACTTTAGAAGAGCTATCGAAATCCCGTCATTTTGGTTAGGAACATAAAAAACATGTTTCAACAGCACCACCAATTTTGTTTTTAATGCTTGACATGTCACAAGATTCGGGCTGCTATTTGAAAAGTTGAATGGTCATTTCTTTTGAGTAAACTTTCGTTTAAATTAATTTTAAATTTTAGTTTTCCCGCTAACTTGAGACAATACACTTTATATTGTTATACAGCTATTAATAAAGTCCCTTACTACGCAACATTTTTAATTGAGTCCTGCTTCTTTGTCATGTCAGATTAAAAGGCATATAAATATTTATGCTCAAAAGTTTTAATATGTTTTTTTTATGAATCTAATTGAAATGGCGACAAAAAGTATTGAGGTTTATTCTTTTTTTTCTTCATTTTTTGCTTTACTTCAATGGAGCCGTAACTCGAATTTAACCTTATACAACAGCTAGAAAATAAACTTGAATGCTAAACGCGCTTGCTTGTTTGTACCCAGAGTTGTAAAATGTAAAATTAATATATTTCGCAAAATTTTGTAACTGAAGTTTGTAGACAGATATTTGCCGGTGTTTACTTTCTAGCTTTTCACAATTCAACAAGTGGAAGTAACTAGACTCACTCATAGTTATGCGAGTCATACGTCTAGGCCCTGAGTGGATTAACAACGAACCAGATATCAGTGGATCAATGCGGATATAATAGTTCATTGTCTTGACAAATTCGTTCATTGTTGCTTAGCACCGCGCGTGCATGCAATCAGTTGCAATCCAGTACCAAAGGCCACACGTGATTATGTCTGTAAACATATGTCTGACTTTCGAACGTAATGGTCAGTAATTCTCGCGATATGTTTTGATCAGTCGTGTTTAAAATATCTGAACTACAGTAGTATTATTGCATTAATCAATTACATGCAACTTTTACTTAATTTATGTGTCTCAAGTTTTATAAAAAGTGAGCTGAGCGACTAATTGTAAATAGAAGAAACCCCAACATATTAAATACGCTGAATAAACTGTTAGTTAAAATATATTATAATAAATGTAGAAGTTTTTTTTTTAAGGGAATTTAAAAAAACGACTCCAGATTCGAGTCCGCTGCACAAAACGCATATTCAGTTAATTACAGATAACAATAATTAACGTCAAATAGTCTCTTAACAAATTTAAATTAAAGACACGTACTCATTTAAATTAAAGTATTAAAATATATCGCAAAAAAAGAAGGTAATTATATCTATTGTGTGTAATATATAAGTTGAAATGACAAAAAAGTATAACCCTAAACTGTACTTGATGCATTTCATATACGGGGCTTTAACAAAATCCAACTTTTACAACCCCTATTTACAACCTTTTCAGGATCTGATAACTAGGTTTCTTTTCCTATAGCTTGGAAGTTATCTCTCCTCCAATACTGGGATATTTTGGGAGCAAAAACCTCTTGGGACTGTTAACAAGGTCAATAAATAGGCAAGTGTTGACTAGGTCTCTAAATAGCTAGGTGTTCGTTAAGTAACTATGTCAACAAATATCGGTGCGTTAACAACTATTGTCCGTTTACAGTCTAGTCGATAGCATGGGCACGCATTGCCCATGCTATTGAAACGGAGATCTTACGCTAGTAGCCCGCCTGAAAACATCACAACCTCATAAAACTCATTTAAACTAGTTATTAGGAATGAGTAATGGGGTTTACATTAGGTAAGTTACTGAAATGAAGAAATTTGGAACTTGAATTAAACACTGAGATAAGGATATTCGGAATTCAATGTTGTTGTGAATAGGAGCCGATGTAGTTAGGTCAAGTAATAGCGCAGCAAGCCTCTATAAGGCCCATGCTATCAACTAAACTAAGGCCCATGCTGTATCGACGAGGACTATGTAATCGAAATGTACCTAAGGGTAGATCAATAAACATAACTTTCCATTAAGTTGTTAAGTTATTGTATTTTTGAAGTACATGGAGTTTTTATCAGTTAAATGCACCTTAAAACATGACTTTAAATTGTCACTTTCCTTCAGGGATTATGAGTAACAAACTGGCGTATAACTCGGCTTTTACTGCTTACTGGAGCGTAATTGATCTCGCGTATAGTTGTAAATACGAATGATAGATCGATTTCACAGACACTTACTTAACGTTTTCAGGCCAGGGAACTCGGATCTGAAATGTTTTTTTTTATAGCGTTTAATCGTAAGTCTTAATATTTACCAGATATTTTTTTTATTTATTTACTAGCTGACCCGTGCGAAGCATTCGCATTCTAACTTACTAACAGTGTTTTATTAATTTAAATCCATGTTAAAGAGAAATAATTTTGTAATTGTTACTATATATTTTTAAACAACTTACTAACTTGCTGAAAGGAAACAACAACAAATAGGTGTATCCACAATGCTGTTTATAACCACGCTTACAATTAATTAAAAATAGCAATGTAGTGGCGTAACGGCAGCTCTCCAGCTGGGTATTGTTATCATCAGTGTTGCCAACGCCAGGAAAATATCCCTACAACTTACTTGATCTTACATCACTGTTACTTTCGGATTCTTTATTATTATTTTTTTTCGTATAATTGTATTTTGTATATTTTTTCGGTGTAGCGGTTAAGAAAAGCTGTAAAATGAGGCTTTATGTAATTTGATGATGTATTAAGGAAGTTATAGCGTACCGACAAAAAAATGGCCTTAAGAAATAATATACGAGGTGTGTGAGAAAAGTAATGAGACTGGCAACACTGCGGGCGATCTGGCAACGTTGTGTCTACCGGCCTGTGCTAGACCGGTTTGTTTATCCCTTCCACTTCCTCAGTCCGAGTTACAACTCCGTACAGCTAACACGTTATTTTTGACAGCGCCATCTGTGAAGTTGTGTTTTCGTTGTGTGTTACAGAAATGGAGCATCGGAATTTAGAGCAACGTTGTGGAATAAAGTTTTGTGTTAAACTTGGTGAATCCGCGAGTGTAACTTTTGAAAAGTTGAAACAAGCCTATGGGGAACATTTTTTATCAAGAGCACAAGTTTTCCGCTGGCACAAATAATTTTTGGAAGGCCGAGAACACGTTGAAGATGAACCCCGCTCAGGGAGACCTTCAACTTCAAAAACTGACGAAAATGTTGAACGTGTGAAGGTTCTTGTGAGATCAGACCGTCGTTTAACAATAAGGATGATGAGTGAACAGCTAAATTTAAACACTTTCACCGTACATCAAATTGTGACACGATTTGAACATGCGAAAGATCTGTGCCAAAATGGTGCCGAAAAACCTCACAACTGAACAGAAGGACAATCGAAAAAACGTGTGCTTTGATCTTCTTGAGAGGATTGCCAATGACCAAGAATTCTTCAACTGTGTGATCACAAGTGATGAATCCTGGATATTTGAGTACGATCCTGAAACAAAGCGGCAAAGCGAAGAGTGGCACACTCCGTCATCTCCTCGGCCGAAGAAATGTCGAATAAGCAAATCAAGGATCAAGACCATGCTGATTTGTTTTTTTGACAGTAAGGGTATCGTGCACAAACAATTTGTTCCACCAGGACAAACTGTCAATCAAGTTTTTTATAAAAGTGTCCTTGAAAGGCTCAGGAAAAGAGTGATTCGTGTGAGACCAGACATTGCAGACAAGTGGATGCTTCATCATGACAATGCCCCGTGTCACACGGCCATTTCCATCAGTGAATTTTTTACCTCAAAACGCATTACTGTTGTTCCTCAACCCCCCTATTCACCTGATTTGAGTCCTTGTGACTTTTTTCTTTTCCCGAAATTGAAACATGTCCTAAAGGGACGTAATTTTTGAACTCTGGAGAACTTTCAAAAGACTGTGACCGACCAGTTAAAATCCATACCAGTTGAAGACTTCCAGCGCTGCTACCAAGAGTGGGAACAACGACTCCGCCGGTGTATAGCTGCCCAAGGGAACTACTTTGAAGGGGATAACATTGTTGTTTGAAAAAAATAAAAACTTTAGTTAGTACAAAATCAGTCTCATTACTTTTCTCACACACCTCGTATATGTGATTCACATGTGCGTGGAAAGCCTCGGGAACATACTAGTTATCGTACTTTTTTCAATACTTTGTAATATTACAGTATTATTTACAATTTCAATCATTTCGTAACATATTAGATTGCCTAATTTCGAGTGTTGTATTGAGCATTTACCAAAAAAACGTTTTATAATTTAAACTCTACGGAATCTAATTTAAAACATTCATAATTTTTTTTGTATCTAGCAAAAGAAGAAAATTTTTAGTCTCTAATAAAAATATGTTGTAAAATTAATAACTTTTTAGTAACATTTATCACCATATTTTCTTCCAATGAGACGTTTTTTACACAACATGATGGACTATTTTCGTTTGAGTAAATGACATTGAGTATAAAGGGATTTATTAGAATCTCTAATTTACATTCCTGACGTTATAATCACCAAGAGCTCAAACGACCCTCTTTCTGGAGCAATTAAACAACGGCAAAGTGCGCCCTTGTTTACATAATTAGGTTTTAAAGTCTCATTAACAGTATAATGTTTGACGGGAGAAACAACGTTGAGAAATATGTGCATGCCATACTAGCCCGAGGTACCAGCAAATAAATATAAGGATTATCGGTTAAATGTTGAGAGTTCCCTGACCCCTAGTGGGTTCCTTTCGAATCTATAAATGTTTCTCTTTTAGCCCTACATGCATGATCAGCATGCACTAGTAAGCGATAAAATCAGTTTCTTACTCATAATTATCGAATAAAAAAATGAGGCAAATTAAAAATCAGGATGTGAAAAATATTTTACCATTTAGAAGCAAATAATCGAAATGCAAATGAATGTTTCTTTTTCTTTCCTATGTATAACTTAAGAATAACATGATAATGTGCTAAGCTTTGAGACTATAATTTTATAGCACTGTACTTTAGCTATTATTTATTGTTAAGGGTAGTTATCCAATTGCACCACTTAGACTCGAGTAATTGAAATGAGTAAAAACAGCAGTTTTTACTGTTTTCCCAAGTTTGACGGGCAGCAACTTGAAAACGAAAAGTGATATTTAGAAACGGTCTCCGCCATTATTTTTCTCGTGAAATTTTACATTAAAATAACTTATCACAAGGCCCCCTTCGTATTTGAAAAAAGTGACATTCAAGATGGCGATTCCAAAATGGCGGACAACACTTTCAAACACAAATTTCCATAAATTTTATTTATCTATACATATAAAAGGCAAAGCCCTCATTCACTCACTCACTCACTCATCATCACTAATTCTCCCACTTCCCATGAAACTACAGAGATGAAATTTGGCATGTGTGTACTTTGTGATGGAAATAGGAAAACTAAAGAAGTTTCATTTTGATATTCAAATTTTTAGGGGTAGTTTTGTGGGAATATGGGTAGTTTTGACTGATCACAGTTTCTCAAAAACCATACCACATAGGAACTTGAAGTTTGGTACACATATTGCTCATAGACACTAGAGGTACACTAAGAACAGATTTTAAAATATTTGGCCTGTTAGGGTTGAAACTACCCCTAAAACAATAAATATTGTTTGTTAAATATCTCAAAAACATTACCTCCTAGGAATGTGAAATTTGGTACATGTATTTTCCACAGGGGCAAGAGGCGAACTAGGAAATAATGTTAAAATATTAGGCCTGCAAGGGTTGAAACAACCCCTAAAACAATAAAAATTCTTTGTTATGTATCTCAAAAACCTTACCTCCTATAAACGTGAAATTTGGTACAAGTATTTGTCATAGGTGCAAGAGGGTACTAAGAAGGGATTTAAAATTATTGGTCTGTAAGGGTTGAAACAACCCCAAAACAATAAATATTGTTTGTTATATATCTCAAAAACCATACCACATAGGAACTTGAAATTTGGTACACATATTGCACATAGGCACTAGAGGCAAACTAAGAACGGATTTTAGAATATTTGGCCTGTAAGGGCTGAAACAACCCCTAAAACAATAAATATTGTTTGTTATATATCTTATAATCCTTGCATCCTAGGAATGTGAAATTTAGTACATGTATTTGCCACAGGGGAAATGATTTTAAAATATTTGGCCTGCAAGGGTTGAAACAACCCCTAAAACAATAAATATTGTTTGTTATATATTTCAAAAACCTTACCACCTAGAAACTTGAAATTTGGTACACATATTGCTCATAGGCACTAGAGGCGCACTAAGAAAGCGTTTAAAAATATTTGGCCTTTAAGGCTTGAAACAACCTTTAAAATAATAAATATTGTTTGTTATATATCTCAAAAACCTTACCTCCTAGAAACGTGAAATTGGGTATAAATATTTGTCATAAGGACAAGAGGCGTACTAAGAAAGGATTTTAAAATATTTGGTCTATAAGGGTTGAAACAACCACTAAAACAATACATATTGTTTTTTATATATCTCAAAAACCCTACCTCTACGAACGTGAAATTTGGTACACATATTTTTCATAGGACCTAAAGGGAAACTAAGTAATGAAGTATTGTATGTTATAATTTCCTTAAAACTAGAAAACAAAAATGTTTTACGTTTATTTCTAACACGATAGATATAAAAAGTAAACCAGTTTTACAATTTGTAACTTTCTGCTAATAGGTGAAAATGTAGTAACAACTCCTAAAACTGTAAATATTAATTGAATACCGCCTAGGAACGTGAAATTTGGTACACATATTGTTCAATAGGGGCTAGAGGCGAACTAAGGCAGGATTTTAAAATACTTGGCCTTTAAGGGTTTAAACAACCCATAAAACAATAAACATTGTTTTTTATACTTTCCTTAAAGCAAGAAAGCTGAAATTTTGTACATTTATTTCTTAGAAGATACACATAAAAAATAAAGCAGTTTTACCATTTTATCACGTTCTGCTAAGGGGTGAACATTTAGTAACAACCCCTATAACTATAAATATTAATTTAATAGGTACCGTTAAGGAACGTGAAATATTTGGTTCACATATTGCTCATAGGAGCTATAGGCGCTCTAAGATAGGATTTTAAAATATTTGACCTTTAAGGGTTGAAACATCCCCTAAAACAATATATGTTGTTTGTTTACTTTCCTTAAAGCTGAAATTTTGTACATATATTTCGTACAAAACACATACGAAAAGTAAATGACTTTTATATTTTGTTACTTGCTGCTGTGTTAGGAGTGAAAATGTGTTAACAACCACTAAATAAAATAATGATTAATATTCATACATTCCTTAAAGCTAGAGAGCTGAAATTTTGTACATTTATTTCTTACACGATACACATAAAAAGTAAACCAGTTGTACATTTCGTTACGTGCTGCTAAGGGTTGAAAATGTAATAACAAACCCTAAAAACAATCAATACTAATTTGTATTATTTCCTTATAGCTAGAGAGCTGAAATTTCGAACTTATTAACTTTAAGAAAATATTTAAGACGCAACCTAATCAAAACTAACCCGATCTATGCATTCGCAATTAAAGACGCTGCAAATATCAAGCTAAGACTGTGATTTAGCAGACTGTAGATTTAGCGGGTGAAAAAAACTCTTCGCTCTGAATATTCGTTTATTTATTTAATTCATTTAGCACACATACCATGACGAAGACAATTAACTGGCAACCAGTGAACAATAAATACCAAAGTAATTGAATATAAATGTTATAATTCACTTTAATAATAATACATGAAAGAAAATGAGAGAATACTATGACAATCATGGTGATGCAACAAACAAATTCCCTGTAGAGAAGCACGGGTATTTCAGCTAGTATTCATATAATTTTATCATGTTCTGAAGAATAACATCGTTTGTTTGTAAAATAGTTTACCCTACTCGGACTTGCGGGACACCCAATATATAGATATTTTTATTATTTCCTGATTCATGTTTCACTGCTTCCGGCAGCTTCTTCATACCAACTAATTAAGACCACTCACAAAATGTTACAGAAAACTGAATTTACATGACACATAAATTCACTTTAGAATATAATTTGGACTCGTTAAACAAAAATAACATTTAAATGATTTATAAATTTGTTGTATAACTTTAAAAAAAAAAACATCATATCTGAATGATATTTACTAGAAGACTATGTAGTGAAAGTATGCAAATGTTGTCTGTTTGTTACTTTCTGTAATATTATTGTGTTTAAGTTGAAATTGTTTTTATATAGCTGACCAAATGCTGAATAGAGTTTTGATGTTAGTGTTGAGTAGTTTGCATACATCAACCGCATGATCTACATACCTCTGTTACGTTGGCCTGGTTGTAGCTACGAGTTTAACCACGCTTCCAAACTAAGCCCTTAAATTGTAACGTGTGCTAATAAAATCTCGATTTATATTGAACCTGCATTTGAACTTTTTGTATGCTGTAAATATATATATTCAGCCGGCAGGTTCTTGCAAAAGATTTGTTTAATGATGTTTTTAATAAAAATGGTTAAAGTTGCCGTCCAGTTGTTCCTGTGCTTCAGCCACCATATTAAATAATATTTTTTAATGTCTCATAACTACGGGTACTTTTAAAATGTTTCTTTTACTGTAAACAGGGTAAAACAAGTTCACCCACACGGTACATATAGCAAAAAACGAATTAGTCAACTGAAACCATACTATTTCGTACCTAAATAATATACAGAAAGTATTTTCCAAATCATAGTGCATCAAAAAGACATATTTTGGGGGTGCGGTTATTTTTAAATAAAATTCAAATGTAAAAACACAAGTCGAGTTGTAGAAGATATTTGTAAAATATAAGTAGAGGTTACCCCGCTTTTAATTGGGCTCGTGTGCCTCTTGGTGTCCTAACATAACCTATCTTAACCGAACCTTAAAATAGAGTAAAGTAAGTACACTATATAGAAAAGGAAAAACAATAACATTTCAATTATTTCTGTCTAAGAGATTAAATATTTTTGGACCCAATATTTTAGATATGATATCCTCAAAATCTGACTTTTAATTTTCACAATCGTGCTGAAGTTATTAGTAAAAAAACTGGTGCAAAACGTGTTTTTCAGGGCTTACTGGCGCAGAGCTGATCATGTATATAAGGCTAAACAGATCAGGGGACAAAGATCGAACTCACTAATCGTTTTTGGGCCAGGGAAATCGTTGTTTGAATTGCCGTATAATGGTGTTTTAAATATTTACCTTTTAATCTAATATTCATATCTGAAAACAAAACCACGGGTACTCTCTACATGTAATACATAACAAAAATCTAATACTTGGTTACAATACCATCCATTAAATTTTTTAAAGTATCTGTAATTGTAATATCTCTTTATAAGCTTGGTAAACGTAAAACTCTGTTGCATAGCCTAGTCATAATTTTCCGTTTAAATAACAGAACTTTGATTCAATCTGCCGTGTTGCTACGACATCTGTTAAAATTTAATAGGTTAAAATACCAGTTAAAATAATACACAGATCCTTTAAAAATTAATTAAAAAAGTAGGCTTTGAAGGTAAAGTTTTGAACAATTAATTCATTATAACAACTGTAGTATCTTGTGTGAAAGTTGCATGCTATATGTATTTAAGTTTTTTCGTTTATGCTAATTTTATTTATTTATATTTTGTATATATTGGTTTATGACTATTGTCAATATCACTACTCAATATTTCCTGAATGTCATAACGGTTCTGACTGTGATATAATTGAGGCTATTATAATTAACCAGGACGGTGTTTACTTCCAAGAATAGCCGTATTGTTTTCAAATTCAGATTTTAATATAAGGATTTTAAAATGAAGCATTGTATAATGTAGGAATATATGCCCGGTTAAAAATATTCTAATCAGTAATAAAGCAAAAGCAGGAAATTCATAATAATACTCATACACAATTTGTCTCTCAGTTGACTATGGAACGTAAGTGAACATTCACTTCAAAAAATAAACTATCATAGGACTATTCAAAAATACACTATTTATATCCTATAATATGTGTTTCCTTCCTAGCTTACATTTTTACATTTTTGAAAATTAGAATGTTAAAATTTGTTTTTTGTCAGTTTGTTGACTGTTGTTGTTAATTAAATTCGTTTAAAGCTTTTACAAATAATAAATTCTTTGGGGAAATTATTATTTAATTAGGTTGCTTATGTTTTTCTGTAGTTTTTGTGTGCTTCGTTACTATTAGGTATTATATAAGAACTCAGGTAGACTACTTCTTTCAAGGTTTTTTATCTCTATCGTGATACTTTACTATTATTTAATAGTTATTTGTGTCTTAAGGGAAAATATCACTTTGTCGCCCTGAAAGGAAATGTTACCGCACGTGCGCAACGAGACCAAGATACTTTCTTCTCGTAAAACACACAAAAATTTTCCTCCAGCAAACTTGATTAAAACATGGAAATTCGTATTTACAAAAACAATTAATTAAACATATCCGAAGAATACACAGGCACTGCATTGAAGTTCATTGATGCATTGTTGTTTCAGCAGTTGTTTTAACATGATTTAGCGGACGGAAAAGTTCATATATATAAAAAGCATTGCGTATACTTCTTTAAAGTCGCCTAAGCGGGCGATAAAATAAACTCAATGCTTTTTATATAGGCACTTTTCCGCTCCTCGGATGATGTTTTTTTCTACCCTATTAATGTGGCAGGACAAATAAATTTTACGAAAGCTGAACTGCAAATAAGAAAAAAATAATATCAAACCATTACTGTAAACTAAATGTATAACCTATACAAGAAATCAGCTGTGCCCAAACCGCCATATTTCCTGCCGTGCAACTTAATAATAAACTCGTACTCAGTTTGTTTTACTGTATTGAATTTTTACTTTCTCACTATACTATAGTATAGAGAAAATATACTGATCGCAAAAAAATCGATGTTGAGATTTTGGTAGAAATATCCGTTTTGGGACCCACTGAGTCCAAAAAAGTGGTTTTTACAAAATGTCTGTCTGTATGTCTGTATGTGTGTTTGTATGTCTGTATGTATACAAAGCTAGAGCGAAAACTATTCGATCGATTTCAAACAAATGTGCACAAGACATGTCAAGTAGGCCTGTATAGATGCACGAAAAACGGTTTTGAAATTTTTTGAAAAACAACCCCCTTTTTGGCAAAAAAACCCAAAAAATCAGTTATTATTTTTTGTATAAAAAAAACGGCTTTTACGATTTTGATAAAATTTGGCTTATTTGTAGCCGTTAATGGACTCTAATGCGAAAAACTGCATCTTTCTAAACATTCTCGTTTAGCTAATAATAATAACTGATTTTTGACCAAAAAGGGGTTGTTTTTCAAAAATTTAAAAAAAAAACTATCTATACAGGCCTAATTGACATGTTTTGTGCAAATTTGTTCGACATCGATCGAATAGTTTTCTCTCTACCTAACAATAATATTTATTAGTTACTCTCCAACTTTAATATCCCCTTTCCTACTTTAATACAATTATGAAGTCACAGTGATTCTGTTTAATAATTTAAATATGTTATTTTGATAAAATTTGGCTTATTTGTAGCCCTCAATGGACCCTACTATATGCAAAAAACCGCATGTTTCTAAAAATTATCGTTTATAATAATAATAATAACTGATTTTTTGGGATATTTTGCCATAAAGGGAGTTCCCTTTATGGCAAAATACCCAAAAAAATCAGTTATTATTATTATTATTATAAACGATAATTTTTAGAAACATGCGGTTTTCCCTTTATGGCAAAATACCCAAAAAAATCTGTTATTATTATTATAAACGAGAATTTATAGAAAGATGCGGTTGGTTGTTTTTCAAAAATTTTCAAATCCTTTTTTCGTGCATCTATACAGCCCTAATTGACGTGTTTGGTGCAAATTTGTTCGAAATCGATCGAATAGTTTTCTCTCTAGATAATAATATTTATTAGTTAATCTCCTACTTTAATAAATCACCTCTCCTACAATTATGAAGTCACAATGAATCTGTTTAATAATTTAAATATGTTTGTGAGAAAGTATGTGCCAGTTTCTGGTACCGTTTATTTGTTTTGAGACTTATGTTGGAACCCATGGTGATCTATTAACCTTTTGCACTATATTTATTTGACACTTTGCTCCTCCACCAGATCCAATTATTAAAATATGACTGTTTGAAGAAGTAGTTTTTTAAATTCACAAAAAAATACTATAAACAGTAAACATAACTTATTATATATCATTTTGTTCGAAATAAACCAGAGATTGAGGAAAAAGTTAATGAGACATTAAAATAAAATTTCATTGAGTGCCTACTATTTTGAATATAATCGGACAGAAAAATTAATGAATTATTTTGTTTTGTAATGAAATTAAAAATATAATTATAAGAGTATAGAGCCTTGAAAATACTTTTTACACTAAATGTGACTATTATAAATAATTTTTAAAAATAGTCTTGAGGTTTGACAAAATTATTTTATTGAGTAGGCCTATTTTGAATATACATTAGGTCAAACAAGTAAAAGAAATATGTTTTTTTTATAAACTTAGAAGTAGTAATAAAACTGATTAGAGCTTTCAAAATACTTTTTACAGTAAATATGTGAATTGTATTTATATTTATTCAAAAATTTATTTTAACAATACATTTTTTGCGAAATAATGATACATAACCATGGTAATACATAGTTTACAAAGTTGCCATTTCTCAACACAAAATAAAACAAAAACAATATTAGGCCTACTACATTATTTACATAAACAAAATTTACACAAAAGTGCTTTACATAACTGCAAAACTCTTAATTCTTGTAAATTTTATATTTATTTTCCAAGATAACTGCCACATCACAGGTGGTTTTCGCAAAGACTTTTACTACGTTTTTCCAGTAGGTAAATGCAACATACATACCAAATACAATGTTTGTACCATAGTGAACTCAGTAGGAGTGTATTAAGGTAGCCTAGCTTGGTAGCGAAATGAAAGGAAGGCATCAGCAGTGTACATTAAAAATTCACATTAATTATAAATGAAAAGAGATTAGTTATGATATTGGTATGAAACTTTTATATGGTATGATATTTTTAAAAAATATTATTTTGTTAAAAATGTCTATATAATTTCTCTTAACGGTAATTAGTGTTTTTTTTTAACAAATTGTCAAAATTATTTTCCAAATATTGCATTTAATGGCTAAACGGTTAATTTGATTAAAAATTGCTAAGAACAAAAGTTGTAGCTCTTTTTGTAACAAACATTTTTTATTCATAACTTTTTTTATAGAATGAATAGTTTTTTAGTTATGGGAGAAACGCCATTTGCTAAGATGGCGACCGTAGCACAGGTTGTTTTGCAAGGACTTTTAATATGTTATTACAATATCTAAATACAAATACAACATGTATACCAAATCCCTAGCTTATAAGAGTTTTTTTTAGGTAATTAGTCTAACATGACTGGATCGACTATGTTAAATTGTACTTTATTTTAACGGACCTTAATAAGAGATTTAATAAACGTTTTTATAACCGGGCAATAAGGTATTTATTATAACCATGTAAAACAATTAACTACCTACCTGGAATAGCAAACAAATAGAAAAACAAAAATTGTTTTAAAATGGCAGCCTTTCAACTTCTTTGGTATCATATATTTTACGACGTAGAATAAAATTTACGAATATGATTTACGAATAAAATATTTTGCTAAATACTATTTGTATTGGTTAAAGTTTCGGATCAGACCATACATGGCAAACAAATGTGTACACAGCAATTCAATTTGTAGTTTGCATCATTTTAATCTACAGTAGTAAATGTTCAAAATTCTTGACGTCCTTGAAAACAAGCTTAAATTGTGTAATAGCGTTTGGCTCTTAAAATTCCAACTGTTTAATGTTGTACATACTGTACATACATAGAATATTTTATTGTAGTCAAGTAATACGAATTCTTGCTGTTTGTAATTGTTGTGATGCAAGCCGCTTCCATGGTTAATGTGTATCGCGATCGTTAGTTCTGGTAGGAAAATGTGTAAAAGGCTTGGTCGGCTATAGTGATCCAAATTTAAAAGGGTAGAAGCACATGGTTATATTTCTAAAAACAAATCAAAGAAAATATTTACATTAACAAGATTGTTAATAGACTCAGTTCTGAGAGATGTTCATTTTTCACACATCTCAAGCCACTTAAATTATGTGACCAATGTTTGGAGTAATGACTCTTCTGTAAAATACATTTGATATTTCAGAAGAAGGCTATTATATTATTACGTGAAGTGAGACCGATGACCATTGTAAACCTTAGTTTAAAAGTTTAGGTTCTCCACAATTATGGTTTAGGTATGAAATTATAGAATATTTAGTCTATGTAAAATTATGTATAGCCTATTTTCAGTTCATTGCTAAGAGACTAGGAAAGCATGGACATTATCGTTAGTAATGTTTGCACCCTTTCTACAAAGCTCCACAATTCAATTTCAGTGTCTTCTGGCACAGAACTTAAAATGGATGTATTAAAATCCGGAAAGAGATTTATCAAACACAAAAAGATGGAATTGTTTTACCGCTGAGGGAGAAGGCAGAAGGGATAATCAATCAAACACAACGCTAGTGTCGGCATTACAACGGCACAGAGGCACAGCTGTGTTCCTGTGAGAAATAGTTATTGTGGAGATGTGAAATCGATGTGTCTTACTTCAGTCTCGTTTTTAAGTTTACTATTGCACAATTGTAATATTTGCAGAAACGTTCGCCTTAAAACTAACTTTTGCATGATCAACAAGTTTGAATTATAGTAGTTTTTATTCATTCTGAGAATCAAATGAGATAAAAGTAAAATGAAACCAGATGAATCGAGTGGGACGCAATATGGATTGACACGAAATAAAACGACAAGATAGATGGCGAAATACAAACCAAACTAAACGGGAAAAACTAAACTATCAAATTGAAACGGAATAGAAATAAAAGATCGTCCCCAAATACATCGTAAATGAAACCAAAAAATTTAATTGAAAACCATCAACATCAGTCAAACCAAATCTAAATGATACTACAGACAAATAAAAGAACACAACATAAACTGAAAGGAAAACCTAAAATAAAAACATAATTTATTAAATTGAGTTTATAAAAAAAAATAGACAATTATTATGAATACGAAGTTGCACTAAACTGAATGGACCTAAACACAATCAGACAAAGGGAACTGTACGTGAAAGGAATGGAAGAAATCTAAAGTAAAATGACAAGAACAATAGCGAAACAAAAAGCAAATAATTTTTTTTAAACCTAAAACAAAGTTTGCAGAAACGATTCTTAATAAAATATAAACGAAACTATTAAACCCTGATAGAACATTGTTTAAGAAACTGTATAATAGATTGACCAAACTAGAAGAAAAAAGTGAATAGGCAAAACAAACTGGCAGAAAATCAAAGCCCTAGATAAAAAAACACAATTATTTTACTAAATCAAGGTGCCACGAAATTGAAGAAATATTATATAAAAAATCTGAACTAATAGTACATGACAAAACTAAAACTACTCTTTTGATTAATGCCCTTAGTAAATAATAGAAGCTAAGACTATATTTGCTTTTTGTTTATGTACTTTTAATAATGGGAACACTTTTATTTTAAGCTTTAGTTTTTAAATAATTGTTTGTATTTTACTATGAGTTTTCTTCTTTTTTTGCCACTTTTCTGTCTTTCTCTTGTCGGCCAATGAGATTTCATTTTCCATTTTTTTCCTTAAAAATATAGGGTTCAAAAAGATGTGATTTTTTTATCATATAAGTTTTTTCTAGTTGTCTTCTTATATAGATTATTAGTCTTCTTTGTATTAAAATATGTTGTAATATGTTTTGTAATTGAAAACAAACAAAATAAAATAAAAACTATACGATTATAATAGCAACATATATTGTCGTACATTGTGTGAAACCAAGCCTCGCTTTTTGTTGTTTTACATTGTACATTGTTTTGCCTCGATTTTCACTTTCTCGACTTCTTCTCTTGATTTTCCTAATAACAAACACCAAGGCATTACCACCAAAACCAACTTCCACCACAACTGGCCTAAAAGCTGTTTTCAACTTAAAGTTTTAACATCTCACGAGAAATTGACAAACTCTAATTCTGTATCTTCCTTCAAAGAAAATTAAGCCTAAACCATGCTGTTTTTGTATCCTTTATTATAACTTTTGTTTTATCATAAACTTAATAACTTGATTTAGACGTTTAATAGTATTTAAAATCTCAGCTTTGAGGTTATGAATAATCCTACATCTTTATTAGGAGCACGCAGATGTAGTGTAGTATAAATACAACAAAAATAAAATTTAATACCAATATAATCTGACAATAGTATACACAATACAATTTATTCTCAAGGGCTAGAAATCCTTATTTATTATTTCTCAAAGGTGTTTTTTTGTAGCTAAGGGATATCTCCCTTAATCTTCATTAAAATTAATGATTCAAACATCATTTCAAAGCTGATTTTCCCCGCTATTGACGAAAAATATATAAATAGCTTAAAATTCAATTTTTCGTTAAAAAAAATTATTAAAACACTTTTCTATGAAAGTTCATGAAAATTATGATTCCTAATCTATTAACAATCTGTTTAACTAGCATGACAGCTGTTAGTTAGATTGTTTACATTCTATATGCAAGTGTAATCTAGCACGCAAATAAATCAATACTAGATCTACTTAAAACGTTATACATTTTTATAAACTTTTATTTATAAACAAACGTAAATAAATGAACATAACTAATCGAATTAAGTCAGGTACCTAACTGTCGGCCTACTCCTAACTTACGAAATATTCGCACTGGTCAGCTAGTAATAACATAATAGCAGAGGTCTAGTGAATGTAGGCTACAAGTGGATTAGTTTATCTTAATATGCAAATTAGTTAATACCCAACACATAGTAGTTGGTTTGATCAGCATTTGATACAAACTATTGAACACTTATTACATTTCGATTATCTAAACTCGCAAACGGCTTAAGAAATTTGTTTTACACAATTACGGTATAGCTCGTACGTGAGGCATTAAGTTTGATAGATTCTTAAAATTTGCTAATAATTTTGTAAAAAAATGCAGACTTATTAACATTTAAAAAATTATATTTGTAGATTTAAAATAGATAGCTCAGCGAGTGGTACATTTTCAGTGTTAGACCGGTAATCAGCGTTAATCTTACAACTGTCTTACGTCCAAACTTTAAATATGTGAGATATTTTTTAGTTGCATATCCTTTAAACCAGTTTTACTAGCTTTTTATACTCTGCCATATTTTCTATTATTTAGTATAATTGATAATTTCATTACACCTTTAATTTTTTGTTTAATGTTAAAATATACGTGGGAATATAAGGAAGTTAGTTATCGTGCGAAGCAGGCAGTAAAATCATCCTTAGTATTTTATCTATGATGAATTACTATTTTACAATGTATTAGTTGATTTTTAATAGATTTTAATATTGCTTTTTGTTTAACTTACAGTCTTTGTGCGATTAATTTAATCCTTAGAATGGTTAGTTTTAAATTGAAGTAACCCTTATTTTGACTCACAGTAAGTTTGTTTAACAGTAAAATTACTTTGTTTCAATAACTCTGGCGCCACAACCCACAAAAATGGACGTGTCCCACAATAATGGTGATTTTGGGACATAGTTTCACAGCGGTTATTGTGTTTTAAGATTAACTTTGCTTATTTATACTTAAGATTTGTAAATTTGTCATCACTATAGTTTTAGGTACACGACCTAGTATATTCCATTTTTTTTAGCGATTTGTCCAATCTTGAAAACAATTAGAAAACAGTATTTTGGGGAAATTGGAGTTGAGTTGGGAAGAATTTCTTCATTATCGTAACGGGGAAAATTGTAAATATCTTGCTCGGTACGTGCAACAAGCTTGCCAATATAGATGGGAATTAATCCGTCGATTCAAGTACTAATGTTGAGAATATTTATTTATTTGCCCCCCCCCCCCCCCCTATCGTTTGTTAATATTTATGTTGTTGATGGCAATTTTTGCTTTATGTTATGTTTATATTGTTGTTGGTAATCTTTAATTAGTTGTCATAATTAATTCATGTTTAGTTATCATCGCCTACGAAAAGAAAATTCTCAGTAAATAGTATTTTGTGAGTGTGTGCTTGTATGTATGATTGTCGTGCTTACGATAACAATTTCTTGTTATTTTTAAGTAATGTATTGTTAGCGTTATACTACATAATAATATAATATAAAATATTATACTATTATTATAAATTATAATAATAGTATAATATTTTACATGTAACCCATATAGCTAGATATGTTACAGGAAGAAGATCTTAGTCTACCAGCCTACAGAGGGTAACAAAAACCATTGTCTTAATGCTTGTCAAGAAGAATTGTAACCTTCTCATTATAAAATAAAGCGTTATTATTATTAGGCTATTATAATTAGTATTTGATACTACACGAACTAGTTACATCGACATTGATATTCAATTACCGAATAGTACAAGTAATAAGTTTGATATTTATTGTTAAAATAAATATGTATCTATAATTAAATATATTTAAAAAAATTTGCTAAAGCTAAAGATTAATGTAGTGTGATTAAACCGTTGACATTTATACCAAAATATTTCATAGAGTATCCAAAAGTCAATTCCTTCCTAAATAAAAATAGCTCTTAAATTGTTCCTCCCATTCAATTTGGAATGGGCAAACATTTTGTTTTCTTTAAACTGTCCGTTAGCGGCTCACTCAGGCTATATAATTGATTCTTTTTTAATGAAAACTCTGTATTCGTAAATAAGCCATTAATAGTTTTTAAAATAATTTTCTATAAGATTAACATTAGGAACATATGATTTATTGATCAACAATCTGCTGAGTTTATTAAAAAGTATAATATTTATTACAATTGCAATCAGTTTATATAAATAATAATTCGACCACGCAGCTAAAATTCTAACGTGTTTTGAGCGAATTTCCAAAATTAAGTTTTATGATGTTATATGATGGAAGTCTACTCACGAAGACGTTGAATAGCTGCCTCCGCATACGAAATATATAAGTAGACTTTGTAACTCAGCCTCCAACCCCTTCAAGCCCTTCTTCGTTCCGCGGAACAACACGCTTTGGGAATTTGCAACTCGAACCAGTGGCCTCGGATTTTTTACTTCTTTGCTTCGCTCGCAGTGGTTTGCAGTCAGTGGCCTTGTAACACAAGCTAACCAACGATAAAATCCCCCTACTGAATTTGAACCAAGAACGTTTGCGGTATTTTACGTGTAAAAAACAAAATATATGAAGAATAATTTCATATATTTTTGTATAAACTTCTAAAAATTTCATTTTGGTACAACAAATCTCTAAAAAATCCTTCTAGTCAAAAGAAGTATTTATGGTTGTTGAATTATTTTGGCTAACTAACTCGTTCGAGCCACTTAGACAACCAACGTGTGTACCAACGGACTAAATCGGTCTTTAACTGCGACCGTTAGAGTGTGATTTATATACACAATTATGTATATACATAAAGTTTTAATGACGCCAGAAAACGTGTTCTGGAGACCATGATTGGTGCTCATTTACTACTTCCAACCATAGGTCTCACCATAAGGGTCACTGCAATAGCAAATCTTTCCTATGGAAATTAGCTAATAACATAGTTCAAAACTTATTTTTAAATATCTACAGGAAAATTGTATTCCTAGGGAGAAACTTTAACCTAAAACATAAATGTTTGACCAAATTGTTAAACGGTTTTTTTCAAATAAGCTACCGTTTGCTGGGATAACGTTCATTTGATTTTGAACTCACCTAAACATTATTAATTAATTTACTTCAAAATCTTTAAGAACTTAAGCCAATTATAAAATATTAAAATGAAATTGGTTTAGTTCAGGATGGTTCAGTTGGTTTAGTTACCTGAGACAAAATGCTTTACAAAATATCCACGTTTTAGATAAAACATAAAATAAACATCTTACAAAGGACAATTTGTATTGTAAATGAAATCTCGGGAAAATAATCTGATAGAGTACCTGTTGATAAATTAATAATAAGCCCACGGGAGCACATTACGGATCCTGTGGATATAGCTCGATATTTTAATTCTTATTTATCAATGTGCCGCATACTATTAGAGACAGTGTTCAAGCTCCTAACCATGATGATATTGACGATAACATTTTTTCCTTTCCAAGAAATTGTGGGTCGTTTTTCTGAATCCTGTTTCTGGGAAAGAAGTTGTAAAAATAATAAATTCATTGCCTAATAAAAAATCTCCGGGTGTTGATTGCATAAACACAGCGTCATTAAAAAAATTGGTCCTACTATTGGGGTACTCTAGCAGCACTATATAATTTTAGTGTTGAAAAGGGAGAATTTCCTACAATACTAAAACAGCCGTAGTTATACCAGTTTTTAAAAAGGGTGATAAGCTGGATCCAGATAATTGCAGGCCTATAGCACTTCTTTCAGTCTTTTTCAAAGGTTTTTGAAAGAGCAATTAAATCGAGGCTGATATTGTTTCTTGATCATATACAATATTTGAGTTCCAATCAGTTTGGTTTTAGACAAAAATCTAAGTACAGAGGACAGAGAATAGGCTTATATCACAGATCTAAATATCTGTAAACAAGGGACAAAAAACAGTTGGGCTTTTCATCGATATTAAAAAAGCATTTGATACAGTGGACCATAAAGTTTTATCAAATAGATGATGGGAATTGGGCATAAGGGGAATTACATATGAACTGTTCTCTAGTTATTTATTGAATCGTGTACAATGTGTTAGAATAGGTAATAGTGTTAGTGATGAGATGAAGGTCCCAAATGGGGTTCCTCAGTGTTCAGTTCTTGGTGATTTGTTATTTGTTATATATATTAATGGTTTCTGTGAGGGTAATTTCAGGGGAGAATTAACTGCATTTGCAGATGTCACTGCCTTCGTGTATAGTGTATAACGGTATTGTATATTACCCAAAGCCAAACTATGTTTCATATACCAGGCACCTAAATACTTTAATGCTTTGCCAACTAATACAAAATCAATTTATGGAGTAAAACCTTTTTTAAAAAATTAAATATCGGGCATCTTGAATTTGAAAATATTGAAGATAGTTTTAGTGCACCTGTTTAGGTGCAAAAATTATTGCTTTTCTCGCCGCTGTTTTGTAGTTACAGGCCTTAGCAAAGACCAAAAAATGTTATATATTAATATAAATAATGGTGGTAGCATTGACATCCTGTTCTACAAATAATGTTTTTGAAATTCGTGCTGGTAAACCAAAAACTGGCTTCGGCAACAGGGTTACCTAATATTAATTAAGTTTTTGAAGCTTTCACAATAACGTATAGAAACAATTTTTACATAAAATATTTTTTTTTTGTTTAGTTATAAGTGAAAAATTATATTATTATCGAGATGTATTTTTAGTTTCGTTTATGTATGGTTGTGCGTTGTGTTAGTGCTGATATTATGTACGTTATGTACGCAAGGAATAAATTCTTTAGGCCTATTATTATTTACAAATTATTTAAATAAATCATGGCATGTGTATATTTATATTGTGCGTGTAATAATAAATTATTTATGTTTAGTAATTTACTACATTCTTCCTAAAATGTGGTTTACATTGAACTATTTAGTTTACAATTGTAACAGGACGGGAGTGGGTGTGTAAAGCACGAATGGGTGCCTCTAGTACATTTTATTCATTTTCCTTTTTTAATTATTTTTTTCTATACACTATGAGGAAACAAATGACGAAATTTCAGTGGGGGATGTTAACATGAGGCTTTATTTACTCTGTTATTTAACAGAATATGTCCTCTCGTTTATTGATCCACCGACTGTACTTTGTTTCAAACCGCCAGCAGCCTTTGTAAAAATGTACTAAGAGGAATACTTCATAATGCATTTGTCAAACATATCCTACTCTGTAAGGTTACATGAAGCACAGATAATGTTGACACTTTAATATCAATTTTTAATTTAATGCAGTAGTAGTTTTAAAACACATTATTTATTTTATTGCGTGATTTACAAGAAGTTCAATAAACATAACGAAAAATCTCCAAATCCTCACTACAAATCTCCAATCGCTGGATTCGAACCTGTTTTCGTCATTAATGTTGCGAGTTAAACAGGTGTAACGCCAACATTAGAAATTATCTTTCTAACAACACAAAGATTGTATCTATAACATCGATAAATGGTTTAACTTCATGTATTAATAAAATATAGTCTACTGACCTTAATATATACCATCTGTAACTAACATTATAAAGAGGTAAATTATTTGTTTGTTTGTATGTAGGGGGTAATCTCTGGAACTACTGAACCAATTGAAAACATTATTTTACTAATAAAAAGCTACACTATCCCTTAGTAACATAGGCTAGAATTAATTTTGATTTAAGGGTTGAAAAAACCTCTAAACAATAAATATTAATTGTTATACCTTCCTTAAAGCTATAGAGTTGAAATTTTGTACATCTATTTCTTACAAGATAGAAAAAGTAAACTATATTTGCATTTTGTCGCGTGCTGCTAAGATGTGAAAATGTGATAACAACCCCTAAAACAATACAAATTAATTGTTATATTTTCCTTAAAGTTAGTAAGCTGAAAATTTGTTCTTACATAGACAACATTTATTTCTAACAATATACATAGAAAACGTATCTAGGTTTTACATTTGGTCGTGGCCTGCTAAGGGGTGAAAATTTTGTAACAACCCTTACAAAAAAATGTTGATCGTTATACTTTCCTTAAAGCTAGAGAATAAACCCTTTATAAATTAAGCAATTTAAAAATAAGAAACCACTATGTTACATACTAATTAAAAATAAATACATATTAGAATTTAATAGTAAGCCTATTTATATAAAATAACCTGTTTGCATTTGCTTCGACGCGAGTGCGGTGGTTGGCGAGCGAAGCGAATAATAGATATTCAAACAATAAATCAACCACATAAAATAGACCACAAACCAAACACAAAGAAACAATTTCGTTCAAACTAATATTATTATTAATGTTTTTAGAAAGGTCATTATCTTTTGGCCAGCACAATTATGTACAATATCGGAACAGATACAAATCAAATTTAACTGCTCCTTGTGACATAACATTAAAACAACTTTACATTCTAGATGTTATAGAAAAATTAGGGAGATCCTCTAATCTAGACTAATGGATTGCACATCAATTCGTTTTGTTTGTAAAGTTGAACCTGGACTATATTTTAAGTATCCATAATTTCTTCCAGGTTTCTCTGTTTGGAATTATTGAAACTAGTTAGCCAATTCACTGCAACCTTTTGTACAACTGGTTGCTTTAGTATATGGTAATCGATATCGAGATAACAATGCGTTCTCCCACTGTGCTGCCGATTTACTCACTTATTATCAGCGTGCCAGAGGTAAATAGTAACAACTACGGTGAACAACCCCATCCTTGATTGAATACGTCTAACAAACAAAACCCCGTTTCATATTTCGGCTTAGTTATTATTAATATTATAGATTATGTACAGAGTGTTGCAAAATTTTGTTTCCGAATGTCATGAGGTGGTTCCCACATCAAAACTGAGAAAAAAGTTTATACATACAAATTTCCGGAATATGTGTGAAGTTCCCAGATATCCACCATTTTGTTTTTTTCACAAAATATCTTGTATCGCCAAACAGCCGGATTAAATTGAAAAAAATTAAAGTTTTGTCAAGTTTAAAATTGTCAAGGTAAGTTGTGTTGCCTTTTAATTTCCTTTCGGATATTGTAACTGTCCAATACAATCAAATGAATGATAGGAATAGAACTGCGCCCATTAGCGGGTATCTGGGAACCTAGGAGGGCATATGTTTACGGGAACTTTGTCTTAGATTTCATATGGAAACCACTTCCTAAAGTATGGAAACTCAATTTTTCAAATAACTGAAGGCCTACATTGTTAAGGCTCGACAGGAGTGAAAAATATTTCTGAGTTGATCGCAGCTCTCGAAGTGGCAGAGCATTGAGTTTGCTAGTTTTTCATTCTTACGCTAGCAAATAGAGGGCAGCTTCAAAAAGGCGGAAAATAGAGGGTTAACGTAACCCTGGCTGTAAACGCGCTGCGTGACAATGTATGGTAGTATTAAACACAGCTTCCTCTCACACATTGAACATTAACGGATATATTATTTTTCAAGTATTCCTCCGCAAGCAACAAGTTGATGTGATTACCACCAGAGTGCAGGCTAAACACTCGAGTAGTAACACAAATTCGGCACCATATGCTTCTACAATAACGTGGATTTTTTCGTAACAAATTATCCAAAATTATTGAAATTACTTTTATTTGAAAGTTAATTAAACTTCGAATGTGCTGATCTTTTTACATTTTTGATATTTGCATTACTGAACAAGAAAGAAATCACAAACTATGATTTTGAGTTAAGTCAAACAACAAATTTAGTTAAATACAAATTTTTAAAACTAAAAGATATCAACATTATGACTGTCCTAACCTTTAAAATGACACATTCAGAATAGTTTTTTGATCATTATTACTCTAGTAATCTTATTACCCGTTTAACACTGCTCTTATAAGAGTTGAAATTCAAGATGGTGGCTGGGTCTATCAAACTTAATAAGAAAGTTATGTCTTTGGTTCGGTGTAGACCAACAAGACATTGCTTTTGTTTTGAAAGAGTAAAGATATCAAGTTAAAACCCAAAAGAACTGTTTGATTAGTAATAACGGGATCTGCCTGGCCAAATGTTACCAGATTTTAAATTCAGCCATGTCAGGAGAACGTAAAAGTAAAACAAACTGGACAAAAGTAAAATAGTGTGTGGGTGCGCTTTAACATTAATCAAACAAATTCTGTCACAGCTGCGCAACAGCTGTATTAAACTTTGCTGAATAAATATTTTATATTTTAAATTGTGTTTTAATGTTGGTTAAAAATATGCCTTCAGTGAACATAATAAAGCTTGTCCATATTTTACTAGTGAAAGAAATTGTTTCTAACTAAAACATTTCATTTCTAAATGTCTTTTAAAACGAGAAACTCGACCCTGTTTCCACTGACAAATTGAAGTTCTTAGTTCACACGTGAAGGCATTGAAACGAAGAACGTATTAAATCGTGTTCCACCCTTTAGACGACATTTGTAAGACAACTCACATCCCTCTAGGATATCTTTTTAGAAATGTGAAGTAGATATCCAATTGAAATATAATTGTACGCTAGTGTCGTATAATTACGAGTATAAACCATAATTTAATAGTGTATTGTCTTAATTTAATAAATTGTTTATATATTTCTGTTTTAAAAGCTCTTCTATAATGCGGCTAGATGTTCATATTTGTAATATTGTTTATTTAGCCATTTGCTTATAATTGCAAAATAATACGTGACATTACAGTATGACTGAGTGAAATGAGCTTTTGTAGTAAAATATCTTTTAAGAAACGGACCAAATACTATATTTGTCTTTTATTTCACTTCTCTAAAAAAAATAACTTTACGTCTTACTTTGAACACGTTATATTTTTGGATTACCTCTAATAAAGAGGTTGCAAAATAATATACGATTTTTTAGTATATCTGTGTTAAATGAATTTTTTTAATAGATTATATTTTAAAAACAGAGCAAGGAATATATTTGTAGCAGGCTAGATGAAAAAAGTCTTATTATAAAGAGCGCCGTCATTTTGCAATGCGCCCGGCTAGTTGGAATTTGATCTAACACTTTCTAATCAGTCTGATATTTTTAGACTTACTCTAACTAGCCCATACAACTTTTGGCTAGTTAGAAAATGTACAATTAATCAATTGTTGGCTCAAACCGGCGGGTTTCATCCACCCTTATTATAATAAGACTTTTCCATGCTTCATCGTATTGAAAATAACCGTGTGAAAATAAAGCTACTGGATTCCTAGTAACTACAAAAACCATATTCAAAATCTGATTTGGTTTACTATTCATTTTAACAACTTATTTATGAGAAAAATAACAATTATTAAATAATTTTTGTTTAATAATAACGATGAAAATTCCTTTAAAAATTACTATTTCATAGTATTTTAATTACCTCTTTCTTACCTAAGCAATTGATAAAAATCTATTTCAAAATGTCTCTAAAGTAAGCATACCTGTTTTATCTGCTTATTTTTTAATAAGTCTTCATTACCTTGGGTTTATTTTAATAATCCTGGATGATACCAGACTGTTTGATCAAACAATTGTGTATGTTTTTAAATTAGCCTAAAGTTGTATGAACTTATTTCAATAGCCTACATCTAAAAACTTATCAGGACGTAAAGAACGTAAAATGACAGCGCTCCTTACAATAAGATGATTTTTCAAATCCTACCACATTTTTTCTTTTATCTAACATCCCTGACAAACGAATTTTCTACTTTTTCTTAGCTTTTTCTGCACCTGTAATTTAGTATCATTAAAATAACTGACTTGCTATTCTAAAATTAATTGTAACTTGCACTTTAGTGCTGCCAACCTATAAAAACTCCTGTAACTACTATTATTAAAATCAGTTATACTTGTATTGTAAATTTGTAAGTTGTACTTTAGTGCTGCTAACTAGTGAAAACGCATGTAACTAATATTATTAAAATAAGTGACTTGCTATTCTAAAATTAATTGTAACTGGCACTTTAGTGCTGTCAACCTATAAAAACACCTGTAACTACTATTATTAAAATCAGTAATATTTGTATTGTAAAATTGTAAGTTGTACTTTAGTGCTGCTAACTAGTGAAAACACCTGTAACTAATATTATGAAAATAATGACTTGTTATTGTAAAACTGTAACTTGCCCTTTAGTGCTGCAAACCTGTCAAAACACCTGTAACTAGTATCATTAAAATTAGTGACTTGTTATTGTGAAATTTGTAACTGTACTTTAGTGCTGCTAATCAATGAAACTACCTGTAACTAGTACTATTTAAAAACAATTGAGACTTGTTTTGGAAAAGTAGTATCTTGCGCGTTTGCTAAAATGATCCCAGATATAAGACATAACCAAATCGACCTGCAGGGAATGCAATCATTCTATTTGGCGTTAATGGCGTCAGCGAAGCTACGGTTCATCTACAACAGGTCAATCAAAAAGCGTTGCAAAATGATTTATCAATTAAACTGAGGCTATTGATTTATAATAAGATAAGCATGAGCACAATCAATCTTATAGCAGACCTTTGACCTCTGCCTCTCGGTGGACCGTATCTAGGTAATTGACCAGATCTGCAATAAACTCATTATCTGTGCAGAAGAAGTAATAAATCCCGATCAATTTCACTATTTTGAACTGGAACAAATATAAACTTATAAAAGATATTGACAAAACAATTGCAAAAGATAATATTAGACATTTCTGTTAACAGATAATCTTGCCAAAAACATTGCTCACCGCAGTCTTCTACATCACTGCTAGGGCTGGTCTACAAGCTCAAAGGTAAGGTAAATTTTAAGTCATGATCGTATTGTGTTTTAAATATTGTGATTGTATCTATGATGATAAGCTATGATGGTAAATATTTAAAATGTATAAATTAAAACAATGAGTCTATGTTATAACGTGATTTATAATAAAGGTTATAAGAACCATATATAATGACTCATAAACACAAACATAACCTACAAATTATAAAGGCTAAGGTATCAAAAACAATTTAAAGGATAATATTTTAATGGGCTACTCTGCCAGATTTAACAACAGTTCTAGAAAATAATTGTATATGGAACGAAATAAGATATTGCCAAATAATTAATAAAGAAAATACTATAATCTAACAACAGATAGTTTAATTATAATATTTAATTACAGTAAGCCATTTTAGTTGTTTTCTTTATGTTTGCTTTTATTTTGTTAGCATAAACTAGAAAGCAGATGTTTGTGAAGTATAATTAACTGCTCCTAAATTTGATAATTTGATTGCTATGGTAAATACATAAAACAATATTTCTTGGTTCAATCTAAGACCAACGAACAATATTGTGTTGCTAAGCTGGTAATCTGTAATTATACGATATCATGACTAAAAATTTGGAAAACTATGTTTGTCAAATGAATAAACCATCGATATAAATTCTGCCTGGTTTCGACAATCTGTAGTGTCTGAGAACTCAGTGTAACAGAAATCTTGGTTGTGTATATAGGCTGCCAGCGCTCTGGCGACATAAGCGACGAAACTGTCATCGTATCATTGTGATTTTAATGCATTCACTTCACGATGGTGTGACTTTTTGTCACCTACTATAATACTTTAATATACAAATAACGAATGTTTCACAACTACCTTAGACTGTCATCAAACCACGCATTGTATGTTAAATTAAAAAGAATGGCATATATTAAAAATACCGCGAATTAAAATACACGAAATAAATAATAATTGATCGCACATATAATATGTCTTTAAAGGTTTATATTGAAATAGTAGTGCTGAATATACGCAGTAGAAATAGAATGGCTTATAGGTAAAAAGTAAAGGGAATTTTTGAAAATGTTTTAAACCGATCAATTAAATGTAAAAGCAAATGTAACGTAACAAAAGAGTGTATCTGATCCCCATGGTTGTATTGTTTGGTTTATTTGTTAACATAATAATAACCGCTGATTTCGTTTATTGCTGTAATGAACTTCAAGTACTATGTGAACCACGTAAAGTTATGTTTACAAATAGTAAGTCCTTGTGAAAAATCACAGGAAGTTTAATTAGATACACATCAGAAAAACATAATTAAAAAAACATCTGGTGTGCACATCACACAACTTTCCTTACCAAAATAGATGCTGTATCAATTATCAAATTTCTCGAGCGAGAGATTGATGATACCATTTTCGAGTTAATAGGAGTATCCGTTTCGAAGAAAGCGGTACTAACTTCAAAACGGTTAATCCCACGGACCTGATTTTGGTCTCAATCGATTTCTAACCTCACAAAATGTCAAATTTGATACCAAATACGGCTAGTTTAAAAAAAGACATTTTTACCCCCAAAAACGCCCTTTTTGGGGGCAATTTTTGAAAAAATGGAAAAAGTTGAGTGGGGTATCGTTTTTGACATTATTTTGGACGCTGAATCGAATGAGGCCATTTTCAAGTCGATAGGAGCAGCCATTTCAGAGATAAAAACAAAATAACTTGGTTTTTGTAATAACTTTTTTCAACGAATTTTTAACGGTCTTTCGCGTACATAGGGTGTTAAGGGGGTCGGAGTAGAGTATGTTAGCAAAGTTTAATCAAAATCGTTAGAGGGAATTTGGAGTAAATACCAAAAATGTGCTAAAAACTGCTCCCACGGTAAGACACCACCTCCGATTTGCTTAAAATTTACATGGGTTTAATTGTTTACATGTTTGAAGATATCCTGTAAATTTCAGTTCGATCCGTCCAGCCGTTTGCCCTGTGCACTCCGGACACACACACACACACACACAGACACACAGACACACAGACAGACCAATTGCCAAAAATGCATTTTTTGGACTCAGGATGCCTTGAAACGTAAAGATATTATGAAAACTCGAAATCGAATTTTTGGGTCGATCGCAATACTTACCTTACCTAGTATAGGGTAAGGAAAGTAACAACTATTTAAAACCAACAGACTTTATCTAGGTCTTCCTAACTACGCTGACGGAGATTTTTAATTCGGTAAATGTTCATTTTTATGTCTCCAGTTGCAATAGTTTAACGACCAGTGACCGGTGCAACGTAAACATGGCCTAAAGCCAACTGTTTTAAAATGTTTAAACTGTGTTTTTTGTTTTTAATTATATATGTGCAATAATTCGTGTTTGGTATGTGTGTATGTGAGTGTTTGTTAAATTATTACGTGCTCACATGTGAGTAAAAAATGTATTAAAATTTTATAAAACCTGAAGATGGGAACATGTTCCTGAAACGCGCGTAATTACACTACAGAAAATAAGTTGCAAGACGGGAAAAAAGGTATATATATATATATATATATATATATATATATTAATATTATAGATATACATTACTTAGTCGGTAAATGTGTACAATTATAACGGTTATAAAACTGTAGGCCTATTTGTTAAAATTTTGTTTTATAGCCTATACATTATTATATTATACTGTATCTAAATATCGATAAAAATATCATTGCTTTAATTGCTTTTTATTTCATAATGATAGATCAAATGAGTTAGAAGTTATTAATATTATAGTGAAGAAATTAATAATGGAATATGTTATACGAAGATGTACGAATGTTTCCGAAGTTAAACGAATGTATCTCTTCTTCAAA
The DNA here is from genome assembly GCA_018207615.1 of Philaenus spumarius. NCBI lineage: Eukaryota > Metazoa > Arthropoda > Insecta > Hemiptera > Aphrophoridae > Philaenus > Philaenus spumarius. The sequence continues at coordinate 8,779 of JAGFPH010000173.1, read as the reverse complement.
CTTGTAGGCTATAAATGAATATATTGATAATAAAAGGTTGTATTTATATTCATTTTATAAACTCAATGCAAATCTTATAACGTATTATAGGCTACATTAGTTCTTTAATTCATATGTAAAAAACCAACTTCGCAAGACTTATTACATTGATTGAAGTTGTAAACACAACCCCAAAGTAGCCTATAATCTATGCTAGGTTTTGTTTAAGTATTACAGATGATGGGTGAAATTAGCTTTTATATTATATTTTTACTCACGTAGACGTACACGTTTACACATTTAATTACGGACGTACACTCGTTTTTATAGGCGTTGATGTTTGTGTTAATATTGTGTTGTTATTTAAATAACATCATCTGATCATCATAAAACAATCAACACAACCCAAGTCTATAATATGCTTAAGTTTAATATGTTTACAAATTCGATAAAAAAAAGTGCTTAAAACAATTCGAGCCAAATCGATAAGGATTATAATTTATGCCCACTATATAAGACGAATAATTGAAACAATACAACCACACGCGTGCGCTATACTATTAATTAATTAAATGTAGGCTCTGTACATTTACCATGTTAAAAATCCCTAAAGTCATATAAACGGTTAGGCTATATTATATAACTAGTTTCTTCTGAAGAACGAAGTTGACAAACAGGATTTTAAAAAATATGTATTTTCAACGAATTCTAACTTCAAAACATATAATATAGAATAAGTTGTATAACAGTTTGAAAATACCCATACAAGTTTAACGTCAGTAGGCACAATATTCAATTTAATATTTTGGTTATTACTAAAAGGTTATTACGCTATAATATAAACTACATAATAGTTAGGTATGCCTAGATAAAGCTTTTTGTTTTTAAATTAAGTATTTTAAAATAATTTTTTTCTAAAGTGTACCTAATTAATCAGCCTGTGATTTTGCACAGGGGCTTAATAGTTTCGAAATATACAGTATTCATAAAAAGATATATTTGTACAAAGTTTTGCATGCTGAAATAATTCGAATCAGAATAATAATTGTGGCGTTAATAAACGTCGACATTTTACAATTTAAAAAGCATAATTAAATCTCTCTTGTAATTAGTTTTTAGATATTTTGAATAAAAAACCATATTGCTGTTTCAGTTGAAGTTGTTTTTGCAATTCTCAAACCCTCAGATTGTTTATTGAATACGGAAAAAAGTATTTATAGGTTTTTAGCCGAATTTTTTAAGAAAATCACTGCTATTACACTCGACCGAACTTGAAAACGGTTCGTCGGAGGAGGGTAAAACTTCGTTTCTATCCGTTTCAGACCATTTGGAGACGATATCCAAAATTCATTAATTTATATATATGAAATATATATGAAAATTCATATATATATATATATGTTTTATTCCCGGATTGATAAGTGGTAGAAAAATATGCTTAAAAATTGCAGATTTTTTGGTGAAAGGGTCCTAGTAGGATTCTTCAGATACACTTTTTTTTGTTTTTCGATCAAATTCAAAATGGCGGAGTTATATCGATTAATCGTTTTTGGATAGGAATTTAAGGGTAAATAAATGTATGTGGGTTTTTCCCACCTTGATGAAATGGTAGTAAATATGCTTCAAAATAGAGGAAATTTTAGTGGAAGGGTCCTTGTAGGATTTCCCAGACACTGATTTTTTTATTTTTCGATTTGACACAAAATGGCGGCTTGTTAGATCGAGGAAATTGCATTATTTCTTCCACTCATAAGGCCCTGGCAGTTTTTGTGCTATATCGTTCGAAAGGTAATTACATTTACTACAATCCTGTGCAAAGGTAATTCAGTAACAGTCCCCGTAA
>JAGFPH010000172.1:913573-931321 GCA_018207615.1 Philaenus spumarius | reverse complement strand
AATGTATCAATAGATTGTTGCTAAAATTTAACAAACTTTCTGAAAGGCACAATCATTATCTCCGATTTGTCACAGAAAACATCGTTCTACTATTTTCTTAATTTAATCTTCCATTTCATTTACTCCAAAAATGATTTCAAAGTTACAAGATAATTTTAAACTAAAAATGTATTTACCTTCCTAAACAAAACAAAAATTAAGACCACAGAGAAAATAAATTCGACTACCTTTCTATGCAGTTTAGGAACGACTTCTGACACGAGATGTAATACCATTTTAAAGACCGCTTCTAACACCAGTTGTAACGGGCCCCTCGCTCCAGTCTGGGTCACCTGCATCGGGCTCCTCCAGCGATGGTGTCTTACCTTGTTGGGTATGCCTTTGGCTCTTATGCGAGCCTACGGACGTGTTCAGGATGGTTGGTGGTGAGAAGGTTCTTTAAAGAAAGCGGTAAACTGGTAGTTGGTTTAAGATTTTTTATTAAATCAACTCTCTCGTACTAAATTAACACTAACAACTTAAGGCAAAGGCAAGAATAATTCACTCCATTAACACAGTTGCTCTCAAACTGACTGTTGTATCTCTTGGTGCTTCCAACTAGCGTTCCCCCCTTTACTTTGCTCTGCATAATCTATTCTACTACTTTATATTACGTTATTATTATTGTTAAATATTACAAGATAAATATTACCTGCCACACAATAAAACTTCATAACACTCATTTTCCATTCAAACATGGCAAAAAGACCTGATAATAATTTAACTATAGTACTTATACAATGTACCTTCAGAAACATGAATAATAGATCTGCAAAAGAGATAGTGATCTGACCTAGTGAACTCAAATTTACCTCATTAACTCTAAATTTAAAATATTTAAATACATAATCATTTCTCTCTTGTAAATAAAATAACTGTAACAAACTATTTATTAAATTTATTTTATTTTCCAGATTTGAAGACATCAAGCTTTAATGTTAATGTTTGTAATCGCAAACAGTACAATACAGAAAAGACTTTTAAGTGTAAGGAGTGTTTATATACTTGTCTTCAATTTGGTAACCTTAAAAGGCACATGAGAATACATACAGCAGAAAGACCTTTTAAATGTAAGGAATGTACATATACTTGTGGTAATTCGGGAAACCTTAAAGAACACATGATAACACATACTGGAGAAAGACCTTTTAAATGCAAGGAATGTACATATACTTGTGCTCGATCGGGTGACCTTAAACTACACATGAGAACACATACAGGAGAAAGACCTTTTAAATGCAAGAAATGTATATATACTTGTGCTCAATCGGGTGACCTTAAACTACACATGATAACACATACTGGAGAAAGACCTTTTAAATGCAAGGAATGTACATATACTTGTGCTCGATCGGGAACCCTTAAACAACACATGAGAACACATACAGGAGAAAGACCTTTTAAATGCAAGGAATGTACATATACTTGTGGTATATCAAGTCATCTTAAAGAACACATGAGAACACATACAGGAGAAAGACCTTTTAAATGCAAGGAATGTATATATACTTGTGCTCGATCGGTTGACCTTAAACTACACATGAGAACACATACAGGAGAAAGACCTTTTAAATGCAAGGAATGTACATATACTTTTGCTCGACCGGGAACCCTTAAACAACACATGAGAACACATACAGGAGAAAGACCTTTTAAATGCAAGGAATGTATATATACTTGTGGTAAATCAAGTCATCTTAAAGAACACATGAAAACACATACTGGAGAAAGACCTTTTAAATGCAAGGAATGTATATATACTTGTCGTAATTCAAGTCATCTTAAAGAACACATGAAAACACATACTGGAGAAAGACCTTTTAAATGCAAGGAATGTATTTATACTTGTGCTCAATCGGGTTCCCTTAAACAACACATGAGAACACATACTGGAGAAAGACCTTTGAAATGTAAGGAATGTACATATACTTGTGGTAATTCAAGTCATCTTAAACAACACATGAAAATACATACTGGAGAAAGACCATAAATCTGTAAGCAGTGTTAATATTTCCCAATGTAGAACTAAAGTGTTTTTAAATAAATGTATTTTATGTCAAATAACATGTTTTATTTGATACCTAAGTTTTGAGATGTCATCCTCTTATCATTGGGTCACCAAATAATCCTTCTTTTCTACCTTTTATTATTCCAACTTATCAGTTTTCTTTGTAATGAGAAATATACATATTTTTGAATTCGGTTTAATTAATTCCGTTAATAAATATTTTACGGTATTTATTTTTGACATAATAATGTTTACCAAGCCAATGGCACCTAACCAAACTGTATAATAAAAAATGACATTAGGGACACTATGTTTGCATTACAATTTATTTTAGAATGAAAGTGAATGTAACAATCAAAAGTGATATTAATTTAATGTTTTTCGTCCGATAATTCTAAACAAAACTGTTAATTGCTGAAGTTATCGGAAGAAATTCTCATCATAACAAGGTGTTTATTGTTTAGGTTTTGAATAAGAACTAGGTATTTCTTTTCTTTTCTTCTATATACAGAATATCTCAAAAGTCTGTGAACGGAGTTTTAATTTTGTAACCATTGCAGGTTACGTAACAAAACTTAGTACATCGTTTTTTTTTACCAATTTGTTGCCTTTACAATCAACATAAACATACACACTGTGAGACCTGTTAAATGTTTGAATCGTCCTGGGCTATCACTGATGATGTAATGAATAATAAAATTGAATAAGTTTGTTCCTCAGTATATCTTTTAGTTGCAACGTACCACACATACAAACTGTCCTCCTCTTCTGGGAAGGCAATTTGCAGCGTTCGTCATCACAAAAAAAAAATAAAATAAAAATTTTGGATAAAATTTATTTACCTGTGTTGACTTCCAAATTTCAGAGTTAAAAGGAGTTTAAATTAAAATTAAATCATTACTAAAAGTTTATTTAATATTTAAATGTGAAATGAATATTTAAATATTTACAGAGACATTCACAACAACAAAAAAACTCACTTCAGTGTCTCTAAATTAAAACAATGAACTAACATAATCTCCAAAAAATTATAAGTAAAAAATAAAATAAAATAACTATTTGAAATTAATTACCATTATTATAAAAAGAGTGTTTATTCTCTATTATGCCTTTATCTTGCTTTAAAATCTATTATATTTTACATTAAAAGCAAAAGAAACAAATAATATATACTTATTTGAAGAAATTTTATAAGTCCAAACTGTAAACAAACAAACATAATGTCAATAGCAGACGACATTTCTTGTCTAGTCTTCATTTCACATATGTTTTACAACGATTATCTCTTGCAGCGACAACTCTACAACTATTCTTTTCCCCTTTATGAGATGTGAATTTAGAATAATCTTGTGCACCTTTTTTTTTGCACAAAAATTATTCTTTTTTACTCGAAATATAATCATTGTAGAATAAGTTACACCACCTTCTGGAATGTTTCTGCAATCAATTATGTACGGCCTAGCTGATGCAACTGGGTATCTAATATTTATCTCTATAAATATTTTGCCTAAAATTTTCTTAAAAAACTTCCAGTAACAATAATTAAATTTGATCAGCTCAGAATTTAATTTACGATTACTCTTTATATTTGACCTCTGAGTAGTGAGAACACTGGAACTGAACTTACTTGTGCTTCGGATATTACTACAGCTAAACACAATTATTATTTTTATTAAAGGAGAATATTGTGAATAGATAACTCTATACAATAATTAATTTAATCAAAATAAAATCTCTTTGTTAAAACCATTGTATGAACACACAAATTATATACCTACAATTTATATTTTAACCAAAAATTAATTATCCTATCATGCTTGGCAGACCGAACAATTTTTAATTAATCAGGCTTGGCAGACAGAACAATTTTTAATTAATAATTTCTTTTATTAATAATTAACTTTGAATTATTAGGAAAACCAATGAGATAATAACTACGAGGGCTGTCCAGAAAATAACAGAGGTTTTGACCGGGCATGGCAGTGGGATTTGTGCCTATCGTACTTTGTATACACTTGAGTGTTCAAATGAGCGCTGCAATTGAAAATCCTGCCAGTTGTGAAGTACGAACTGTGTTAGGTTTTTGTTGGCGAAAAATCACAAACCAATTGAAATTTATCGCCAGATTTGTGATGTGTTCGGCCAAGGAATAGTGAGATAAAGCCGAGTGAGGCAGTGATGCATTGATTTTAAAAATGGCAGAACCAATGTTCACGATGAGGATGGCAGTGGTATCCCTAGTCTTGTGAGTGATGAATTAATTGGTGGTGAAAATCAATGAAGAAATCTGTGAAAATTGTCGTTTTACTATTAAGGAACTCTCAGAACATTTCCCCCAAATTTGACGGAGTTTATTTCATGAAATTGTGGTTGGTAAACTTGGCTACCACAAATTTTGTGCCAGGTGTGTTCCGAAAATCCTAATGGAAGACCACAAAAAACAGAGAGTTGCTGCAGCACTGACATTTCTGGAAGACTTTTACAAAAGTGGAAACCAAGTTATCAATCGTAACGTAACTGGCGACGAGAGTTGGGTAAAGCACGTCAACTGTGAAACAAAATGGCAGTCAATGGAATGGGGACATCAAAGGAATGGAAACTGCCCAAGAAACCGAGGAAGTGTCTGCAAACGCTGTCAGGCGGTTATGTGCCTTTAAAAAATTACGAGTTTGAGTCATTTCCTTGTGCTTTCTTGCGCAACATTAGTTGATTTAAACAACTAGACTACAATTTTACAACGATGATTACATATCTAAATATATGTTTTAAAACAAATTTGTGAATACAAAAATTAAAGTTTAAAACTTTTTCTTTTCCAATGGTTTATGTTTTAATTAAATTGTATAATATTTAGTGGGTGAAATTATTAGTATGTTCAGAGACTACTCAAATGACCAGTCAACACCACTCTAACTTGGGTTATACGTAAATTATAATAACCCAAAGGAAGGCGCTGCAGCCCCCTTGGATCCGCCAATGCCTTGAATATTGTAATTATCTCTATAAAAGGTAAAGACCCCAATCAGTCACTCACTCACTCATCATCACTAGTTCTCCCACTTCCCATGAAACTAGAGAGATGAAATTTGGCATGTGTATACTTTGTGATGTAAATAGGAAAACTAAAGAAATTTAATTTTGATATTCAAATTTTTAGGGTTAGTATTGGGTTGTAATCTATATATATAAAGCTGAAATACCACTGACTGAAAAGTGTCTGTCCGGAGTATCTCTAGTATTTGCACTACATGCTATAAACTCGCATTTCTTACATTGTTTGGTATTTTTATCGGCCATAACTAAAAATATCACTTTTGTGCAGCAGTATTATTGAAATAATTGCAGGTACAAGAAATCACAAAGTTAGTTCAAACTAAACAGACACATTAAAAAAATAACACTTTTGGAACACACTGAAATTAAAAATAGTCCTGCACTTTTTACCTTACAGAAAAATATTTAGATGAAGATGCATCCCAAAATTCATGGATAGTAATTCAAATTATTGTTTTTGTACTGTAGTGTACAGAAAACCAAGAACCCAGTGGAATTAGAAAAACAGCATAACCTGATTTGTTTTAAGTTTCATTTAAAAAAAAACAAACAGTTTTTAATTAATTATGAATTGAGTACACCAGTTGTGAATCAAACTTTTCCAATGAGATCATTGTTTTTAAAAAAACAATTGATTTTTGTGCATAATTGCTCAAATTTGAATTTTTCACTTAGCACGGAGGTTTTTGAATTTGTCGATAGAAGGATAGTTCTTTTTTTAGGTCTTTAAAAAATCGATAATTTTTAAATATGACAGATTGAAATCTGTTGGTAATTTGTTTAAATAAAAAGAGAAATTTTCAAATGTTTTATTTTGTAAAAAAAAAACAGGTTATGTCCTTGAAACTTACTGAAAAATGTTTGTTGTTTATGAAAAATTTTAATTATTTATTAAAAAAATATCCGAAATGTTTAGTCTAACACAAAATCTGATTGTTATAGACATCCTTGAAGGTTTTGTTTTAATCATGGCAATTTTTTTGTTGAGAATTATATTTCATTTATATATTAGAGGCAAATCGAATGTTCATTATTTCCACTTCCAAAATGGCGCTCGAAAAAGTATGCGATTTTGGTGGGTGTTTTTGCTAATAACTTTACAACATGCTTTGTGGTAGGGGTAAGACTACTTCATGTTAGTGTTTATCATCAAGTTTTGAAGAGTTTAAAAAAATTTATTTTAAAATAATAATAATTGTGAAATGTATACTAATTGCATTTTATATGTCATTTCCCGGGCCTTCCATTAAAAAGGTGCCACAGAAATATCTTTCCTGTCTATTATTTGAAAGTGGTAGGCCTATTAGATATAGCCCAGCTAATAGAGCAAAAAAAAAGCTAATTTTGTTATTAAATTTAACAACAAGCGACATCGCCGTGCCTTTAAGGGTAGCACATAGGTATGTAAATTTTAAAAAAACTCTCAGGAAAGGAGCTTTTGCGCATATTTTATAAATAAAAATAACAATAAATTAGGACTCTTTGGATTTTTTGTTGATATTATAAAAAGTTATGAATAGATCACGATAGCTCCAATGGGACATTTGTAGAGAATTAAACACCCCACAAAATGGTTTTTAATAGACACCAATCAAACGTTTTTTAACGCTTAAAAATTACCATTTTTCAAAAATTCACATCTTTGTTAACTTAAAATATGAGGCAGTTTCAGAAAGTGATTGTTTATTATGTATACTTCAAACACGCCGAAGATTAAATTTGTCCCATTAATAGCTTTTTTTCACAATTTCATTATAAACAATTTAAGCCATTATCTTGCATAATGCGGCTATTAACCTGTGTGGCCCGATTTAAATTTACCAAACGGATTCTGAAAGTAGACTTTAAAACCTACAATTGCTATATCTTCGATTTTTGAATAAGGTTGATAAAATATGATAAAAATGCTTCCGAACATAGGGCGAAAAGTGTAAATTTACGACCGACGCATTTGTTGGTATTGTTGGGTATTGTTGCAGCGAATAGAGCCTGATGCGGGCACCTTGCCGTTGTTTTCTCCTCTGCTGCTGGTTCCCCCACTACCATCGCACTACCTCTCTCTTACTAGGGGAGACCTCTGCGTGCTATGCACGCCAACCCCCAATGGAACATTCTAAAAACATATGTTATGTTTTATTTATATAAAAAGTATGATTAATAATAACCTCAAAACTAAGATGGTAAATAATGTTAAATGTTCAAATCAAATTATTTCGTATATTTTATAACAGCAGTTAAAATAACCAGTAAGGTTCAGGTGTACACTTAATCAAAAACCTAACCAAAAAGTTAAAAATACAAATAATTGTTTTATATTTTTGAAATCAGCTTTTAATATTGGTTACTCACTATCAATTACCGTTTATTATCAATAAATTGGGCTACTATTAAATTATAATATGTCTTATTTATTTTTTATTAGGATATAACATGGTTTTTCTTATTTTTAAATTCCATAACGCAAGTTTTTACTGGTTTGTGTGTGTGTCCATTGGGGGTGTTGGTTCAGCCTAGGGGTAACTTAAAATATTATTTTGGACATCCGAATCAACTGTTTTATCTGGTATTTTATTCAATTTGTTGCTATGGTAATGAATGTACCTTAAATACATTTAAAAAATATAAATGTGTTGGTTCATCAGTCTAGGCCTAACCTAAAGTTATGTTTAATTTATTTTACCTGCCTTAATAATTCATGTTTTTGTGCACATCTTTACACAGTACGTTTTGAATGATTTGAAAGTTTCATTTTTCAACTGTCATTTTTAGTTTTTCATAATGTTGCTTATTTATTGGTACTAGGGGCTCTGCCCCTGGACGCTTCGCTTCGCTCGCAGTTGGAAAATTCGCTAAAGAATCTCGTTATCTTTGGCTCGTTTGTACATCGGTTTGTAAAATTATGAAACCAGGCTTAAATATATTTACAGTAATTACAAGATTAATTATAACCTCAAATACATGCTTTAGAAACGTGAGTGACTTTCATTACGATGTTAGTCCTAGTTCTACTATCTTCTGTGAACTAAAGTTTTGAAACCAGGCCTAAATATACAGTAGTAAACATTATTGCAGGATTAACTTAACCTCAATAATATGTTTAAGAAATAAGCCAGGCCTATATTACAAAATTGACTGTTAGAATTTATCCATCTTTGCCAAGTTTACTTTTTCTGACAAAATAAATTGTTAAATCAGGCCCAATTTATTCTAATCCTAAAGTGCTAAAACAGTATAAATTAATTTGTTTTTTTAACAGTAATTAAAAACTATCCAATGAACAGCTGATTTTGGATAGTACTCAATCTCATGGCTTGTTTATAAACAGCTGTTTTGATTGCTTTATTTACTATTTCGTTGTTATTTAGTAACCAACATGGCAACCCATAAGGCCCCATGTTAAAATTTGTAAACTTTTTAATTAGATTTTCTTCAAAAATTGCGTTTTTACACGAAATACAACTATATGAGTGTACTTAAAAATCAAAACTACACCTAAATATAAAATTTCTTTGAATTCGTTAGAGCCGTTTTCGAAATCCGTGACAGATACAAAGATATAAAGATACAAAGATAGATACAAGAATTGCTCATTTAAAGTAATAGGATTTCAGCAGTGTGACGCTATGGGTTTAACGCCCAACTTGATCCTGTGAATTTGTTCAGACTAAATTTACAAAATAATGTTGAAAACAAAAATGTTTTTATCAATATGAATTCTAGCCTATGTTACTCAGGCTAGATAATGTAGCGTTTTATTTTTAAAATTTCAATTGGTTCAGTAGTTCCAGAGATTACCCCCTGCATACAAACAAACAAATTTTACGTGTTTATAATATTAGTATAGATAGATTGTTTTTACTTCAACAGATGGCTTTGTTCACGAAAAATAATTGTTTTAAGTTTGAAATCAGCTGATAATGGAATTAGTATAGGAAACAGCTGACTACTGTTATTATTATAGTCAATGAACAATGTAATGGCGCTTACATTTTTACTTTCTCACTATACGTATAGAGAAAGTATATTGATCGCAAAAAAATCGACGTTGAGATATTTGTGGAAATATCTGTTTTGGAAAAGTGGCTCAAAAAAGTGTTTTTTTACAAAATGTCTGTCTGTATGTATACAAAGCTAGAGAGAAAACTATTCTATCGATTTCGAACAAATTTGCACCAAACATGTCAATAGGCATGTATAGATGCACGGAAAAAGGTTTTGAAAACAACCCCCTTTTTGGCCAAAACCCCCAAAAAATCAGATATTATTTTTTCATAACGGCTCTAACGATTTTGATAAAATTTGGCTTATTTGCAGCCCTTAATGTACCCTACCATATGCAATAAACCGCATATTTCTAAAAATTCTCGTTTAGCTAATAATAATAATAATTGATTTTTGGGGTTTTTTTTAGCCAAAAAGGGGGTTGTTTTTCAAAACTTTTTTCGTGCTTCTATACAGGCCTAATTGACATATTTGGTGGAAATTTGTTTGAAATAGATCGAATAGTTTTCTTTCTAGCTAATAATAATAATATTTATTACTTACTCTCCTACTGTAATGTATCCCCTCTCCTACTTTAATACAATTATGAAGTCACAGTGAATCTGTTTAATAATTTAAATATGTTTGTGAGAAAGTATGTGCCAGTTCCTGGTACCGTTTATTTTTTGTTGTTTTTATGTTCAATAGATGCTGCAGTTTTTCAAAAAGTATATAAATAAACGGTACCAGGAACTGGCACATACTTTCTCACAAACATATTTAAATTATTAATCAGATTCACTGTGACTTCATAATTGTAGGGTGGGGTAGGAGAGGTGATTTAAAGTAGGAGATTAACTAATAAATATTATTATTATTATCTAGAGAGAAAACTATTCGATCGATTTCGAACAAATTTGCACCAAACACGTAAATTAGGGCTGTATAGATGCACGGCATAATGTTTTGAAATTTTTTGAAAAACAACCCCCTTTATGGCCAAAAAACCCTCCAAAATCAGTTATTATTATTATTATTAGCTAAACGAGAATTTTTAGAAAGATGTGGTTTTTTGCATATGGTAGGGTACATTAAGGGCTACGAATAAGCCAAATTTTATCAAAATCGTTAGAGCCGTGTTTTTACAAAAAAATAATAACTGATTTTTTGGGTTTTTTTGCCAAAAAGGGGGTTGTTTTTCAAAATTTTTCAAAACCGTTTTTCGTGCATCTATACGCGTACTGGACATGTCTGGTGCAAATTTGGTTAAAATTGATTGAATAGTTTTCTCTCTAGCTTTGTATACATACAGACATACATACAGACAGACATTTTGTAAAAACCACTTTTTTGGACTCAGGGGGTCCCAAAACGGATATTTCCACAAAAATCTCAACATCGATTTTGTTTGCTATCACTATACTTTCTCTATACTATAGTATAGTGAGAAAGTAAAACACGCTTGTAATCAAATTAAAGTTTGTGTCAAAATTTCAAAGCAATCGGTGAAGAACTTTAGAAGATTATAGATTTTGAACAGACGCTGATTTACATTTTTATTTATATAGATTAAAATATCAGTAACCAAATTTGTTTATGTCAAAATAACAAGTGCGTGGTATTTTCAAAATTCCGATTTCAACTTCGGTATGGAAGTTAATAGGCCCTATGCATGTTTTTAACTTCTATAATATTATATACAGTTAGAAGACGAGTTACAAGATCTTATTGGCTTATAATTAAATTTGTTAAAAAAACAAGGTTATAACGGGGTGCTCTAGTTTGGGCGATTATCAATACATATATTTTAAACTCGGTGAATTTTAATAAAATATTTGAAAATTGAGGCTGTTTGAAGTATAAATGAGCGTTTTGTTAACAGAAAATGAAAATGCCTACCTATCTCATCCGTAGGTGCAGGGTGTCTAAATTGGCCGATTTTACATTTACAGAATTCAACCTTGGCATAGAAGTTAAAATGCATCTATTGAACTTCCATCCTAGCCTCAAGTTGTAATCTTGAAAATTAGTAAATATAGAACCTTTTGACTTCTCAACTGGCTTCACGATTTTTGCAGTACGGACCATCTGACGCATTTGAGACTTGGTACATAATTTCAAAATATGCTTTACACTCACTAAATTGTGTTTGTTAATTTAATCTAGGTATATATTTATATACTAAGATCAAGCAATAGCGATGCATTAAAGGGTCCACTAGTTGATAGTATAAACATTTTTAAACTTTTGAATACCTTATGTAATTTACAAATTATTATAAAAGGTCACTGCTTATTTTCAGTCAATGTTACAGGCCTAAATTATTTAAAATAATATAAATCTTGAATAAATTTCTTTGCCCCCTATTTTAAAGTAAAGTGAATTTTGGAATGACAACCTCAATCTAATTATTATTATTTCTGCGTACTTACCAGTGCACACGAAGGGTAGTACTAGCAAAATAAAAATTTGCCAGAATAAAAAAAAAACACACATCAAAGACATAAACAATTCATTTAAAAAAACCTAGCACTCGCAATTTCACTTCAACGTATTCTTTTTAGGCGTAGGCTACTTTTTTTAATTTGTGTGAATGTAAACAAAACATAATAGTCTTAAAATATGCCTCTAAGTTCATAACTTACTTCTTTTCTCTTTTTATTTATTTTGCGTGTAGGCTAATATAAATAATATTAGAGATAGAACGCCCAGAAAGCGTGGTAGTTTTGTAATACTTAAACACATGTGAATATACAGTACAAGAAACTTCAATTTCTCATTTTGAAAACATTATAAAATAAACTTTAACTTAATCTTGACAAAATAAATCATCCGTTTAACAGAAATAGGTTTTTTAAACTATTTCGCCCAGTGCTAGAGGAGCAAGTTTAGGTTGGAATGCTCAGCTCGCAGGGGTCTACCCTAGTTACTAGACTATTATTTTAGATTCATTATCATTCACAACAATAATTAATATGTGTATTAGTATTAATACTATTTATTAAAATATTTAAACTTAGCACGTTTCATTCTCGTCTTGAAAGGGATCTTGAAGGACGAATGACGAAGGAGTGCCACTGCACTGCCGCCACTAGGCCTGTCCCCTGCACCAAACGTTTACCTTTTATAGCACCGACCGGCGACCGACAATAGTTCAAAAAATAAAATAGCCGGCAAACTCTCGATTTTTGTAAGTGCTGGTGGTAATAGAGTCCCTTCATTCCGTGGGAAAGGAATGTTTATGATAGGTGAGAGGCGAGGAGTGTTTTACACGCAAAATTAAGCTTTAAAAAACAATAACGCGCAAGTTTTAATAACAGGAGTAAATGTTGAATAGATTTTTTGTACATTGAGTAAAATTATTAAAAGTTTTGTTTTATAGAAATTAAGAAAGCCAAATCAATGTTTCCAAGTTACAACAAAAATAATAAAGTCCTAGTTAATAGTAAGCAGTAGTTGAATTAGTTCAGCTAATTAACAACAAACATTCTTCAATAATTATACTAATTTCGTACTCATACTTACCTTGCATGGAATATTGACTTTTAGTAAATATAATTGTAAAATGAAAATGTTATGGGTTAACTGCTGCCATCTTGAAATTGGACAGAGTAAGTCAAACATCTTTAATTGGTGTAACGCTTTTGATCTTATTTATTTTCATTTAGAAGTTCTTAACTATCCTCACCTCCAACATTGGTTTGTAGGGCACTGGTTAAAATATATTTAGACTACCAGTTTCTTCTGGTGTGTCTTCTAGTGGCGTTTAAGATGAAACCAACTCAATAAACTTATTACACAGTAGTTCCTTGCTACTAAAAATTTGAAGTGGAAAGTTTTTGTGTAGTTCTTTTTATGTTGTATGGCTTACTCTTTATCTTTTTGGTGTTTTGAACACAAATCTGAAGTTGCCCAATACAAATTAGTCAGCAAATATTAGAAATCACACAAAAAAACACTAAAATTTTTTTTTGCTACAGAGTTTTATCAGATTTTTTCAAAATTAGGATAGTGTTTATAGTATAAGTCTCTAACAATATATTTTTATCATTTTCCAAAAATTACTGATTTTATATTATTATTATTATTATATTATATTATTATTATTTAAACTATTCGATCGATTTCGAACAAATTTGCACCAAACATGTCAATTAGGCCTGTATAGATGCACGAAAAAAGGTTTTGACATTTTTTGAAAAACAACCCCCTTTTTGGTAAAAAAACCCCCCAAAAATCAGTTATTATTATTATTACCTAAACGAGAATTTTTAGAAAGATGCGGGTTTTTGCATATGGTAGGATACATTAAGGGCTACAAATAAGCCAATTTTTATAAAAATCGTTAGAGCCGTTTTTGAGAAATTTTGAATTTTCTCGTTTTTTGGCCATTTTTGGACATTGGTAAAACCCCTTAAAAATGAAAAATTTGAAAAAATTAAAAAATGCCTGGAGATATTCCAGAACTACATCTACATACCAAATTTCATCAAAATCGGACCGTTGGTATGGTCTCCAGCTCTGTACACATCCTTACAGACACATAGACAGACATCACAAAAAAAACACTTTTTCGGGTTCAGGGAGCACCAAAACAAATAATTCCACTAAAAATATTTTTGGGTTCAGGGAGCACCAACACAGATAATTCCACTAAACATTTTTTGGGGGTTCAGGGAGCACCAAAACAGATAATTCCACTAAAAACTCAAATTCGAAAATTTGGACGAAAACAATACTTTCTCCATATATACTACGTATAGGGTGGTGAAAGTAAAAATATAACCCATGTCCTACAAAAATATAATTTATATTTTCATTGCCATAGCAACCAACTACATAAAATAACAAATAAATCAGCTGGTTCGGATAATCAACTTAGAAATACAATTTTAGGTTAGACCTAGTTTATTAATTTAATTGTCTTAGGCAATAACACAAGTTTTGTTTTCTGTACCTTTTGAATGATTTAAAAGCTTCATTACTCTCCTTTTATAAAAAATACTAAAAAAAGGTACTACAAATTTCCATGTTTACGAATTAATATAATGATCATTAAACAACAAATTTGTAATAGAAATAAAAGAAATTAAAATTTTGTTTCATGTTAAGAAATTAATTTCAATTATTAATAATGTCCTAATAACTGCATTAGGTAAGCTAAGAGTGCCTATGTTTATATATAATATGTGAAGCAGATTTTTGTGAACACAACTCTTCCCTTATTTCTAGACCAAATTTAATGTTTGAGTTGTCAAAAAATTTGTCTCATTTCGAAGTTTTGCAATAAGGTTTTAGATGTAAAAAATTCTTATCCTTAATGGCGTGAGCTAATCTCAAAGGTCGGGTTTTACCCACAAGATTAACATGGAACGAATTTAAAAACATTTCTATACAAAACAGCTGTTTATAATAAGAACCAAACTAATCCAGCTGCTTTCGTGGAAGCAAATAATGATTTTTAAATAACAGATAATATAATTGATTCGGATGTCCAGCTTTTAGTACAAAATCATTTTAAGTTAGTTCTATACTGAACCAACACATGTTTCAACACACACAAACCAATAAAAACTTACGTTAAGGAATTAAATAAACGGTATCAGTTAACTGACACAAACTTTCTCCCAACTTACTGTAGTCAAAATAATATTGTTTTTAATCATTTTATTTACTACTTTTTAGAACAAAACAAAAAAATAATATTCTACCTACGTCAATCGTATAAAAAAAGTTTGTCCCAGGCGGGATTCGATCGCGCGACCTTTGAATTACTGGCCGTCCTCGCTACCGTTGTGCTACCCCGTGCGGCCGTCGCCGTGATGCTAGATTGACAACATAAACTTGTTTATTTTTTAACATTTCCCCATAATTATGAAACGCCGAAGTTTTGATAAAAGCGGGTGGTGTCATTTTGTTTGGCATCTTAAGCACTATAAATACTGAAAATTTGATCAAAATCGTTAGAGCCGTTTTTGAGAAATTTGAATTTTTGTAGTTTTTTATTGGTTTTTTGGGGTAAATTACCCTTAAAAATTTTAAATTCCAAAAAATGAAAAAAACGCCTGGAGATATTAGGGTTTAGTACCTACATACCAAATTTCATGAAAATCGGAACAATAGTGTCCCCTCTTGTCGTGTATACATACTGACACACTGACAGACAGACACCACGTTAAAAACACTTTTTTGGGTTCAGGGAGCACCAAAACAAAAAATTCCACTAAAAATATTTTTGGGTTCAGGGAGCACCAACACAGATAATTGCACTAAACAATTTTTTGGGGTTCTGGGAGCACCAAAACAGATAATTCAACTGAAAATTCAAATTCGAACATTTTTACGAAAACAATACTTTCTCCGTATACTACGTTATAGGGTGGAGAAAGTAAAAATAAGAAAAAATATGTTACATCCTAATTAAAATTAAATAAGACATATAGTAGACTTATTTATCAATAATATACGGTAATTGATAGCGAGTAACTTTTTGGTTAGGTTTTTGATTAAGTGTACACCTGAGACATACTGGTTCTTTTAACCTTTATTATAACTGTTGTTATAAAATATACGAAATAATTTGATTTGAACATGTAACATGATTTACCATCTTAGTTTAGAGGTTTTATTAATCCTCCTACACCTTTATTATAAATAAAACATAACATGTTTTTAGAAGGTTCCAACGGGGGTTCGCAGGGGTCTCCCCTAGTAAATTACGAATATTGGTAATCTGATAGATATTATCAGTCAATCGGAAAGGATAGTCTTAGCAACTTTTAATCACAAAAAAATATTTTACTATCAATTATATTTATTTTAATTTATATGTTTGTGAAATTAAATAGGAAAGGAAAACTTTTCTTACTGAACTTATGTTTAATACCTAATTTTAAATTTAATGCGTTCGAAATATTATTGTTATAACGGGTATTCATAACTGTATTGTCTTTGAATTTGTAAATTACAAAAATGTTACATTAAAACATAATTAGGTAGGTATTATGAATTTTGTTAAAGTTAGTTCTACCAAAATACATAAATGCATGCTACATTAAATTTTTCCTCAGATACATATTTAGAATTTAAATAGACATGATAAAATGTTGTTTGGGTTTCGAAGGAGAGTTTCAGTTTTAAGAATAAACAAACTGACCCCACACTCCCCCTCCCCCACTTCTTACAGGAAGATTACTTCCTGTAGATGTAGCCTGTTCTGTTACCTTCAAGCTCCAAGGTCAGTTCTATCTCGATTTACTTTCTCTCTCTTTTCGTTAAAAGCAATGCTCCTTTAGATTTAGAACGCTAGAGGGCAGCACATTATGAAGCACAAGTTAAAGTAGTGTCAAATGTGTCACGACAGGATGCGCTGGCGTATTCTCTCACCGTATAGTCCATAAGGTGGGATATCTGTATGTATAATCAAGGATAGAGACAGTCACTGTACTCTCACCCACATAATTTTTCTTCTCTGTGTCTCACCTTATAGTCCAAAATTCATAAGGTGGGATATTGGATTCAGTGTTGCCAGATTGAGGGTAATTACCCGAAAAACGGGTATTTTTGGACTCGAGGGTATTTTTTAGGGTATTTTCTGATAGAGGGTATTTTTTAACAAAACTGTTAAATACAGTACGGTACATTAATTTAGAAAATAAAATTACTTTTACTTTGAGGTATTTTTCAAATTTTTAAGCTTTTTTGTCAGTATTTCAATTTAGAGATCGTTAATGTTTTAATTGGTGTGGTAGTACAGTAACTAAATTTAGGAGGTGTAGGAGTAGTTTGTTTACTATATGGTTGTTTCCTGTTTCCTGCCTATGTTAACTCTATGGAGTAAGTTGTTTGTCCAGCCTAGAAATCAGTGAGCGGGAAAAGCATAAAGCAAAGTAATTAAGTAAATCAATTTGATAACTGTAATTTGTAAAATTAAAAATCATTTGTAAAAAATAATTATTTGCAAACAATTTAATTTTGTAATATGAAGCATATTTTACTTTTGTATTGTAAAAACAAAAAAATATATTTGTACCCTTATGCATTTTTACTTAGGTATATAACAATATACCGTAATATTGTTTAATTATGTATATATATATTTTTAATTGCTCATGTATTAGTATATGCATTTTTACATATATGTAAAATAATACATAATTAATGTAAAGGTCCATATATTTGTACATAACTTATAACTACGTAGTGCAGTATTGTAAGCATAAATTATTTGGACGGTGTTATGCATCACTAGACCAAGCGCCAATTCGTAAAAATCAGTATTATGGCGCATTTTGTTAGAGAATGATATAAACTATATACCAAAAAATCTCTGTTGTAATACTAGTAATGGTTGCCTAGTAATATTTAAAAAGACCAAGTGCCATTTCACTTATACTAGATTTTCTATTCTGCATCACAAACCTAAAAGCCACAAACCAATGTTTTATTTTGCTTCAGTAGACCAAGTGACATGTATTGGTCTTTGGTCTTGTGATACAAAACTGGAAATGTGGCAGCACTGAGCAGGCCAGACTTCATAATATCAATATATCAGCTGTATACTCTTTTGCTTCAGTGTTGTATTGTTATCAAAAAGTATTGTGAAAACTATTTATGTTTTACAGTTTTATTCTTGAACATAATCAGTGCAAAATATTTTTGACCCG
>JAGFPH010000172.1:846576-886274 GCA_018207615.1 Philaenus spumarius | reverse complement strand
AATGTTTTTGTTAGAAAATATAAAAGTAACATTAGGTAAAGATATTTTGAATCATACATATTGTTTACTTATGATAAACCTTTACATTCATGTTGATTTTAGTACATTCTTTGCACTCCATGGGGATCGAACAAGAGCCCTACTTAAAAATTTTTTGTATAAAAGCTTGTGAGCACCCACCGCATTGCTAATGGTGCAATTGTGTTTTTTTTTTTAATACCGACATTGATTTTAGTCAACAATTTATTATTGTTTGAATATTTTTATTATTCATTTCTTAAAGCAACTAACTTTCTAAAATAATGTAAAAATAAATATTAATGAGAAATGTTTGTCTCGAATAAAAAATAAATACTCTTACCACTAATATGAAAACATCGGTCTCACAGGCAACAGGGGAAATTTATTTTTATAATTGTGGCAGTACTGAATGACCGAAGGCGGTGACCTATGTAATACCTTCCTCCCTCCCTCTCCCCTACCCTAAGGCATAGTTTTTGTTCAGTTACAAACAAGAGCTTGGTTCATGATATACTGATTTTTGAAATTGTGTCCGTCTGTGTGATGGTGTGTTTCTGTGCATCTTGGTATGTGAGACGGGTGTTCCTTCTGACTTTTAAGTGCTTCTTGACTTTACTGGATGTACATTTAATTTATCCTACTTTCACACATCGAAATAGATCTTCCAGGTACTAGTCGGCAAATTAACACACGTGATCCTGATTTTAGTGACATAATTCATAAATTGTTGGCGTATGATGATGATTAGGGATGAATTCGATCATTCTAATGTCAATACTGATTATGTCAGAGGAGGAAGCTACTGATTCAGAAAATTTAGAGCCAGATGTAAGTACTCTGTTAAAGAAACCAACAGTGAAATATTAAACAATGTTATTTTTGAGAACTTGCCACGGGTTTTTGCTGAACGGATTAAAAAAACAGAACATGGAGCTCGTAATGCATGGAACAGGTTCACCTCCTTCAACTCAGGTGATAACTCTAGCTCGGAATATTGTTATAACATTATTACCTTGCATAAGAGGACGTGCCAGGGCATTAAAAGATAATCCAACTAAATCAGACGTGTGGAAATTGTTATTTGTCGATGCAGTAGAGAAGTTGTATTTTAAATTTTCATATTTAATTTTTGTATATGTCTATTTTATTGTTGAAAAACTTGTTTTTCCCAAATACATAACCAATATTTTGTATAAAAATATGTCTAATTCAATTGATTTTCTTTTATATTCAATATAAACTTATAAACTGTAAATAGCAGTCTGACAGACCGAGCGTTTCTCTTACTGTTGTAATATAGATGTTTCCTTATAAGTGTTAAAAGTTGTATTGTTATGAATACTAACATTAAGATGAGATAAGATAAAATGAAGTAGGGCAATTATGTGAGACCACGGACAATCAGGATTGTATGTGCAAATTGTACAGAAAAGGAAATAAATTATTGTTTAAGAATTAAATTTTTAATAATGTTGCTAAATAAATTTTAAAATATATTCTATTGCTAAATAAGTGCTCTAAGTTTAATGGACGTATGAGGATGTAGGCTACTATTGGTTTTGAGTATGAGTTGTGCAGATACTAAATGCATTTCGCATTTCCTAATATGCAGTTATATCTTAACAACACAGTTCAATGATAACCAATTGGGGTGATAAATGATGAATGGTTTGATAATACCCAGGGTTTCAGTATACAAGAATTAATGATGACTTTCACAAGGATCTTGTCATGGAAACATAAGGGATGGCTTTATTTACACAAACAGCTTATGTAGAGCTTTGTCGATTAAAGAGGATGAAACTATTTGAACTGTTGTAGTCAATAGTGCTATTAGTGGTTAATTATGTTCTGTAATTTCTAGGATAGCTCCAAGGAAGTAAATCTTACACAAATTGGTCATATTTTTAGAAATAAATTACATAACAGGCTATGTCTAATTGTAATAATTAAATACAAATAATACAATTCATGATTATTTTGAAATGTGATTTGCTACATTATGTTACCAATGGCGGTCTACACTTGAACTGTACACTAAAACAAATAAGAGACTTAAAACAAATTTTACTGCCCCCAAAAAAAGACTGATACAAAAACTTACCCTGTTTTCGCAAAATTTGTCCACATGCTTGTCATTTTGTGAGACACAATTTGGTCTTTAAAAAGGAATGGTATAAATTCTACACCATTTGGTCGGAAAAGCAATGGCACGTCATCAGCATGGGCAGCTCCTGTCATTAAATAGTAATTTTTATTATTTAAACAAGGTGTACTTTCTATTTTTATTCCTATCAAATATTATAGTCAAATTATTTAATAAAACTAATAAAACTTTTATAAAAATAAAAGAAATATTTTATTTCAGTTGACCGAGCGAAGTGAGGTCTCCGTTTTAACTCGACCGTTTGGCATTACGTCTATATGTCTGTGTGTCTGTCTCACGATTACGGCCAAACGCCTTGACCGATTTTGATGATTTTTTGCATGAATGTTCCTTATTCCTAGGCCAAGCCATGTATATGTAAGGTTTTTCCATTTTTCATTTTTAACCCCTTAAATAAAATAAAAATGGCGGCCGCACAGTTTCTCCCAGTGTAAGTTTTTTCCAAAGCCAGTTTGTGGCTTAACCGTAAGTCGAATTTTAAAACTAATGACATTTTGCTTGTAGCAAATTTGATTTTCAACAAAATTGTAAGCTTGATTTTTTCTGTATCTCTAACGATAAGCTCACAAAATGGCCGTAAACTTCAAATTTGTTAAAAATCGTCCAAGTTTTTGTATTTCAACCATGTTTTTATACGTTTATTCCAAAACAATTCAAAAGTGTTGCATAGCTTTTTTGTAGTTAAATTTTCAAAGAATTCATATATGCCAGTAAAAAAATGATTGAAATAAAATTAACAAAGTTATTAGATCAAGAAACATTTATTAGGTATTAGCATGTTCAGTAACGAAAGGAAAAAGTTCAACTTTAAACCTACTTAAAAAGTAGTAAAAATTATTGTAATTTTTTTCATAAATGTAAAAACGTTGCGTAATTTAGTTCTAAATATAATTATATAAAAATATTTATCAATTTCAAATTTCTTATTTTGAAAACACCAGTTTTTATGTTCCTACTACAAGACAGCTAACAAAACTAGGCCTATTTTGAATAGTAGTTTAGGAATATATCCTTTGCAAAAAATGGCATATAATATAAGAAAGTGTAGGGGATAAGAAAGTGTAGAGAATAAATCAAAGAATTAAACTGAATACTTGTAAATTTCATAAAATTATTTGACTTTACTTGAATTACAAAATGAGATGAAACAAATGAAACTGCTCAGCGATAAAGGATATACAAAAAATGACCGTTGGACACCGTGGGAAGTGTTGGTACATGGGTTGAGAGTAAAGTTGAGATCACTATTACGACGTTTTAACATCGTTTGTTTTCATTATTTCTAATATTGGAATATGATATGAAAGTTATGGAACTGTAAATACATTGTTAAGTTTTAGTTATTTAAGTATGTAAATATTTAATTATATGTTTTCCCTCTATACCTTGATATTTTTAGCTATCTTACGCATTATTAACCGAAATAAAACACATGCGGCCGCAATGTTTCTCTCAGTGTAAGCTTTTTTCCAAAGCTAGTTTGTGGCTTAACCGTAAGTCGAATTTAAAAACTAATGACATTTTGCCAGTAGCAAATTTTATTTTCATCAAAATTGAATCCTTGATTTTTTTCCGTATATATGAATTCTTTGAACCTTTATCTACAAAAAAGCTATGCAACACTTTTGAATTGGTTTAGAATAAACGTATAAAAACATGGATGAAATACAAAAACTTGGACGATTTTTAACAAATTTGAAGTTTACGGCCATTTTGTGAGCTTACCGTTAGAGATACGGAAAAAAATCAAGGATTCAATTTTGTTGAAAATCAAATTTGCTACTGGCAAAATGTCATTAGTTTTTAATTTCGACTTACGGTTAAGCCACAAACTAGCTTTGGAAAAAAGCTTACACTGAGAGAAACATTGCGGCCGCAATTTTTATTTTATTTAAGGGGTTAAAAATGAAAAATAGAAAAACCCTTATATATACATGGCTCTGCCTAGGAATAAGGAACATTCATGCAAAAAATCATCAAAATCGGTCAAGGCGTTTGGCCGTAATCGTGAGACAGACACACAGACGAAATGCCGAACGGTCGAGTTAAAACGGAGACCTCGCTTTGCTCGGTCAACTACTAGTAGTTCTGTGAACAGTAGACCTCGCTTGTTGAAATAACAAATGTGGTTTTGAGCTTAGGTTAATAATATTGTGCCAGTAAGGAAGTAAGCACAAGGTTTAGCCAGTGAAACATTATTTACAATTCCCGCGACTCCAGGATTTCTAGTTTTCGTTTTTATTTCTTTTCTTGAGCTTTAACTGCTAAAGATTTTCTTTTAGAGGCATTGTGTTTTATTTAGGTTAATAATGTTAATAAGGTTAATAATAAGGTTCAACAAATCATTGCAGAGATTTTTCCCATAGATGTAACTGTGCAGCACATCTAAGGATATGCAGTTTGTAGCAGTCAGATGTGCATGCTAATTTGCTGAGATTTTCTATAGCAGATTGAGTGGTGGAAAACTCAAGAAAGCGGCTCTCATCGCATGATTGGCCTTTCTTTTTAATAAGTTGAAGGTATAGCAACTCTAATTGGTGAATTGATTCCTGTGATATTGGCAAGTCACATAACGACAGCAGTACCGGGTAGGAGTTTCTGTTTTTCATAAAGTATTTAAATGCTGTATTTTTTGTACTTATTTTACTGGTAGTGTCGCCTCCGGTTAAAGCATGTATGGCAGGCAGCACTTCGCATAAATCTTTCCCTAAGCATGATGCAGCAATATGACATCCTAAACCCCTTCTTTTGTCTCCGGTACCAACTCTCATCCATAACCCAGTTTTTCAAATTCTATCCAGAACCTAATACCAAGAACAAATACGTCTGTGTCCGGGCTATGGAAATTACATGCTCGACGTTTGTGTCAGAAGTAAGGCAATCTTTAACGTGAATATACATTTTGGTGTCAGCTTCAATATGATTACTAGCAAGGTTTGGCATTTCAGAGATCTCGCCTGTATCATTTTTAGAAACAAATTTCTTTCCCTCTGCAAAACAGCCCCATAAAACCAATAGTTTTCCCTTGCGAATACGAATGGTTTTCAAAATATAATTAGAAATGTATTGGACTAGATTTTGTTTGTTTTCTGTAAACAACAAATATCGAGACCACTGAGTCGGTACTTTCGTCAAGTCATTGTGTATTTTAACAACCAAGGGGAGTTTGTTACCAGCTCTTAGTTCGTGTTCGACACATTTCATTGAAGAATCGTTGTAACAGTCGTAAACAACATCAACTCTACTGGTATTTCTTTGGTTGAGTGCCATTTCAATCTTAGTCATATGATGTTTTGCTAAGTCTTCAAAATATTCCATCTTAGAAATTACTGCGTTTGGAGTGCTATGTATTAGAGCCATTCCATCAAAAATGTTGACTTGGTTTTGAAGTTGGTCTAAGGTTTGCATAGACTCATTGCAATGAGAATCACTTTCTATAACATTGATTAGTTCCGACTTAATACTTTTTTTAACTGTCCATTTTCAAGAGCTAAGCTAGGAGGGTATGGCATTAACTCGTGCTTCATTACTTCATCCAAACTTAAATTTCTTTGAGAGGCCAACAAAATTGTTTTAGCAATGCTTTCATCTTGTGATGTTGTTTTATTCTTCTGTTTTTTTCTGTAGGCATAGAATTAAATGAAAAAGTCTTATTGCGATGTATTGGGGCAAACAGTTCTTTGGTCTTTCGATCCATTCTTTCAGTTTTAAAAGTTTTATATTGATCTTGAGCTAGTTTCTCCATACTAAGAAGGAAAGAGGCCGCTGTTTCTGATGGTGACAGTGTCCCACTAACAATCTTTCTATGTGGAGTATTTGATTCAAGATTGCTATTGCTGCAAACGTAAATTGAAGAGGGAAAGGAAACTTCGTGTACCTCAAATACATAAACTAAAAGTAAGTAACTTAAACTTGTTCAACGATATGTATACTAAATTAGTTAATATTATTATTACTAATTTTAACTGTTATAATTATGTAGTATTCTCTTATCGACATCATTTATAGGTTCTATAATAAAATACAATAATGTTACTTTAAATTTAAGTTAGTCTCTTGCATTCAAACCGTTCACGTGCGCGACTTGTTATCCCTGGCGCGCCTCGATACTACTACGAATTGTCAACGCCTACTCTTACAGAATTCAACGTAGCTCTGTTGTTTTTGCACTGATTTCCAAAAACTTGGTGTTGTTGTACTACTTGTTAGTTTTTCTAACAGTAAATGTTCTGTAACATGTCCTAAAAACTTACAATATTTCCGATATTACATTTTAAAGTAATTTCAAATTTTACTTTTTGCAAGAAATGTTGATTGGGGCCTAAAGTATAAGAGCTAGAAGAAAAGTTGTTATAACGTTTTTGAAGGGAAATATATTTAGGCGTAGATAGACGCTTAAACCACCTTTCTATCTTCAACCGTTTTAGAGTTAGACGAGGAAACGTAAACCATTCACATGCGCAACTTCCCCCCCTCCCCCCGAGTTGTGACCACCCTAGAAACGTGACATCATCGATTTTTTTCATCTACTAGATATCCCCAACAATAATCAAAAGTCAAACTTTGTCAGACTTTTAGTGCATACTCAACCCGTGTAGCGCCCGGCCTAAATGATAATTTACAGGTATACAGTTCAATTCTTTGATTTATCCTCTACTTTTTCTTATAATAATATGTCATTTTTGGGCAAATGATATATTCCTAAATTACTATTCAAAACAGGCCTAGTTTTGTTAGCAGTCTTGTAGTAGGAACATAAAAACTGGTGTTTTCAAAATAAGAAATTTGAAATTGATAAATATTTTTATACAATTCTATTTAGAACTAATTAAAGAAACTTTTTTACATTTATGAAAAAATTACAAAAAAATTTTACTACTTTTTATGTGGGCCTAAAGTTAAACATTTTCTTTTCGTTACTGAACGTGATTGTTTCTTGAGCTAATAACTTTCTTAATTTTACTTCAATAATTTTTTTACTGGCATATATGAATTCTTTAAACCTTTAGCTACAAAAAAACTGTGGAACACTTTTGAATTGGTTTAGTTAGAACAAACGTATAAAAACATGGTTGAAATACAAAAACTTTTACGATTTTTAACAAATTCGAATTTTACAGCCATTTTGTGAGCTTACCGTTAGAGATACGGAAAAAAATCAAGAATACAATTTTGTTTAAAATTTAATTTGCTACTAGCAAAATGTTATAATTTTTTTAATTCGACTTACGGTTAAGCCACAAACTGGCTTTGGAAAAAAGCTTACACTGAGAGAAACGGTCCGGCCGCCATTTTTATTTTATTTAAGGGGTTAAAAATGAAAAATGGAAAAAAACCATATATATACATGGCTCGGCCTAGGAATAAGGAAATGCAAAAAATCATCAAAATCGGTCAAGGCGTTTGGCCGTAATCGTGAGACAGACACACAGACACTAAGACGAAATGCCGAACGATCGAGTTAAAACGGAGATCTCGCTTACGCTCGGTCGAAAAAGGGCGAGTACTGAATGAAGAAAATGAAGATGTAAGTCGTCAAGGGAAAATTAATTAAGCAAATTACCAAGACACAAAAGTATTTAGATTCTAAAACTGAAATGGAAAAGCAAAATAAAAAAAATAAAAATTGAAATAGTGGTGATTAAACACAAGTTGGCTGCATTGAAACTACCCTGATTTAACTTTCTCTTTCTACAGGAGATGTTTTAGCATTCTAACATAAGTCACCGAGGCTAAAGGACGTAAAGTTGACGCGAGATCATCTCACTAGAATTATAAGTACTTGTAAATGTAACTGCTTGTACCGTACTTTTTATCATCACACAACTACCGAAGACCGATTTAATACTTAGAACACTTCGTTGAACTTCAAGAAAGGCAGCAGCTATGCTAAGAAGACATCCCGGTGAAAATCCAAGCGACCAGCATATTGGGGAAACAGTTCTACCAATATTGATGAAACTGTTGTTGACTTAGAAGAATCCATCCAGGTATTCATTAAGCTTTAACCTCAAATACTTAGGGACTTCAAGAATTATTGAAGGTATTGTAAAAATCAGCCGTTATGAGAAATTATAATTATTATTATTTTAGTTTTTTTCTGCTTACACACTTTCTCAGCAAGGGATATTTAATTAAATTACAAATTAGAAATTATAAGTTGAAACACTTCAACTAAATTTATTATTAACTTGTTATTAATTAACACACTTATATTAACTTGTTATTAATTATATCAGTACTTTGTTCATGTTTAAATGTTAAGTGATAACCAGTTTTAAATAACGGGTTTTCTTAAATCATCAAAGAGCTATTATCTTCTGATATATTGACATATAGATATACTAATTAGAAAAGGTAAGTGTTAAATACAGTAACCCTAGACATTACTAAACTTTAAGGTTGCTCTGCTGTTTATTTGCTGGTCATCAAAGAGCCTCTCATAGCAGTGGCGGCTCCATGTGAGGTTGTTTGGTTGCACAACCCCCAAGAAAGAAAACAAATAATTAATCACATTAATACTACTTTGAATATTAGTGCATTATAAATATCAACCTCATTTCAATCCACAATTTACAGCCAAGAATGTCCCCAAACGGTTGTAAAGCCGAAGAACATCGACCCAACCTTCGCGCGCAGCGTCTGGGAACACACTGCTTCTGCAACCAGAGCCTAATGCAATTATTAGCATTGAAACTGGTGGGGGATTTGTAACTAACGAGTTGCTATGGCAATTCACATAAAGCCTTCAGGTTCACAAAAGTTCTGCAACACACCACCGGGGCGCTAGGTTTTTGCCATTCAGAATGCCTTGACTTTCATGTTTCATATTTCATGTTTTGTTTAGCGAATAATGCAAGACATTTTGAGGTTATGTGTTTTTAGTTTTGTTCTCGTATTTTGGCTAGCTGTGTTTGTTGTTTATTTGTTTTAGATTGTGTTAATATATTTTAGTGTGTGTGTCTTTAGTCTGGATTTCATTACAATAGTGCTTTTAAAGCTTTTTACATTATTCTTCATAAGTTGTAGCAATTTGAATGGGCCTAGACAGAGAGTTTAGTGTGTGGTGTTGATTAGACGCCAATCAAAAGCTGTTAATATTCTTTTCATAATTAATATGTGTGCCATTCGTGATTTAATGATAGGCCACAACCTATTACCAAAATGTTTGAACCCATTATCCCAAATCTACTTTCAAACATCCATACAATTCAAATAATAGTTTTTCAACAAAAAAGGATAGGCCAAGTTCCTAAATAGGATATGGAGCGATTTCATAAATCGGATTATGTTAATGCTATGTTCAGGTTATGTTTATTATAAAATTACAATTTTGTTATTTACAGCAATATCTAAGCAGTAATTAGGCCTAGCCTAGGCCTACTCTATTTAAGTTAAAAATGTTGGTGTAATTAAGACAAAAACGTATAATTCCACGTCTAATTCCTCATCTAAAATAATGTGTTAAATTGCGTTTATATTCCATACCCCCCAGAACCCCCGTAAATTCTCTCCACTTAATTGCAACCACCAAGTTAATAACTCACCAGCCGCCACTGTCTCATAGAGAAAAATGGCAAGAACTGTCTAATAATCTTGTATTACTACCAAACTTTTCATTTATCACTCTCAACTTGTTTATATAGAGTGTCTATATATATTGTATTAGGAAATTAAAAATAAAATGTCAGCTACACTCCCAGGAAAACTCAATGTATATTTCTATAAATATTTTGTTTTAAAGCATAACTTTGTAAAATATGTGTCCTCCAATAACCTGTGTTAATGTAAATTTAATGACTCTTCAGTAATTCTCTTTGAAAAATCAGTGTATATTAGGCTGGATCTTGCCTCTACAGTACTTGTTATGCAACTTAGTTCTTTATCTATCCCTCTACAAGATGAACTTTTAAGACATGAAATTGGTTGTTGGTGGTCGGTTGTCTGAGCCGTGCATGCGCACTAACGCAGTATTCCATTGCACATCCTGGCTACAGTTTCACCTTTAAAAATTCATTTGTACTTACATCTAGTTCTTATTTTAAAATCCACACAGATGAGACACTATTAAATAAAACGAAAAGTATGACTTGGGGGTTCTATTAATAGCAGTCTTTTACGGTTTTATTCTTGTCAACTAATTGATAAAAATGTTTTGTATGCAATTAATTTAAATGCAAAGAATTATAAAATAAATTTAAACTTACCATTAATAACGTTCAATCTGCCATGATACAGGTTGAGAAGAAGTTTAAATGCACTTAAAGGTTCAAATGTCATTTCATATTGATAAATGGGAGCACTGGAGTAATTTAAAAAACCTGCTATTGTTTTTTCTGCATCCAATAAAAATAATGAATCCGTGTAAATCTGCAAAACGTAATAAGGAATTAATAAACAGTAACATGACTACTAAATCAAAATTTATAATTACCAAGTAGATAAAGAAAAATTCAGTAATGACAAAGATGATTAATAACAATAATGAATAACCAATCCAAGTGTAAACGAATAAAGTAGCACTTTTAATCAATACAAGTTCATTAAAATTCCATTTATGTAATCTATGCATAAGGATGTGTTGTGAAACTGTCCTTATGTTTCTGTGAGCTGTATACTCTTACGATTATGGCTATATTTACTCCAATTTATTTCTTATGGTTGCAACATGGGATGTTTTAAGCTTAAGCTGTAGAAGTCTGATCCTTCGCGTATTCAACTACAATAACACATGCACTACAGTGATATCCATTAAATCTTGATTATATTCTCGTCAGTATGTTTTGTTCTAATTTTTCATTACTGCAAACTTGACATGAAAAAGTATAGGTGTCAAATTATAACTCAATAAAGAAATTAATCCCACAATCAGAATACAGTACGTACAATTAGGATTTAAATGTTTAAACTGCTCCAATGTAGTTAGGTTTAATAATACATAATAAAGCATGTAAATAATTTTTTTTTAATGTGTTAAATCTCTCTGATACTGCCCATCGATTTATTCAATGCTTAAGTCAAAGTTTTGTACACAATTCATACAATAATTTACTTTAGATATTTTACACATAGTATTTATAAACTTACCATCATCAATTCATCCACTGTACTCCAAGAAACTTGTCTACCATTAAAGAAGAAAGATTTAACCACTTCTCCTATCTGAGACCGTTCCTCTTTAGATTGTATTTCCCAAGTTGGTGGTACAGCCCAATCAGAATTTGTATTAAATAATTGGAAATTTGTGTCCGTTAGTTTTAATTCTGAAACAGTCAGAATAACGACAGCAAAATAGTGAGGAAATAAAATAACCCTATTTAATAATTTGTCTTATTTTTTACCCTAAATGAATGTGACTAACCTGCTTACCTGTTATGGCGGTATTACTAACATATTTTTTTAGACGTTCTAAAAGTTGGCTAATAAATTTTCTAGTTCACTATTGTTGAAACCATTAAGTTTCACTTTCTAGAGTCTATATTTGCTATTTTTGGATTGTTACCTTAAAGATATTCTCTGATTTCATTGCCTGGATCAAAATTTAGGCTTCAAAAACTAAATGTATAAATCCAAAACTTTATTTTAGTCTAAATTGCTATGACTTAATTCACATGAAGTATAAGCAATCTACTCTAAAGCCACACATCAATGAGGATGCAACAATATATTGTGAAGTACAGTAATTTTCTTTCTCATTGTATAAATCAATACGGTATTTAAATATTTTATAAAAATGAGATCCACTATTACTATATTATATTCTTGAACTAAACAGTTCAGTGATGTGATCAAGTAAAGCACTAATGATTACTGAACATTTTTAAATTGTACAAAACAGGCTTAAAATATTATATTTTTGATGTTTTAAATATTTCATAACTTTTTCACAAAGTAGTTTTTGTATAAATATTTTAAAATCAAATTTGTAAAAGTTACGTTAGATTAGAGTGAGATGTTTGAGTTTCTGAAATTAAAATATTTGCACGTGTTTCACTTCATTAGTACCTAGTGCCACTATTGCTCCAGCCACAACTTAAAAGTAACCGTAGCTTTTGCTGAAACTTTAAATCATTTCCTCATTTAAGAGGATATCTGTTCACTTTATGGTAATTTCAATTTTAATTGTATTACAATGTGTATTTTTTTTATTACCATATTTTTTTAATAAAATGATTTATGAACCTATTTGCCAAATCTTTTGTTACTTATGTGTGTTTTTCATCGTTTACTTGGAATTATTTTAACATATTTTATTTAACATTTGGTTTTGTTTAGGCCTTTATACCTTTTATCACAATTATTCAATGAATTTGTATATCCGGTCCTTGGTCAGGGATTGTCAATTACATAAATAAAATTAACTGATTAAAATAAAAGTAAAATTTACATCACAGGTTCGACTTGCCTTTAGTTTTGACATAACAACCATATGATGTACAAAACCTCCGTCTTTATAACAACTATAAAAGAATATCTAACTTGTAAGGCAAAGAGACCATGGAATATACAGTAAATAAGGAAAATAGTTATCATTTTTGGAAAAAAAACTGAGTAAGTGTAGTAATACTAACCTGCAAGTATGACAGCCCCGTCTGCGTTTAATGTTCCAATCATCAAAGGCACTTTATTAAAGTTCCCTTCTAACATAATGTCTGTTGGCGATTGTGTAATAAATGGTGATGCATTGCTTTTAACTTCCAAAGATGGAACAAAAGTAGTAATGAACTTTAGTCTATTGTTGTCCACCTGCAAATAAAACCAATCAATTAAACATTTATTACTCTTTGTGCTTCTACTCTTATATAATAATTCAGTTTTTAAAATCTTTAGCCAGCAAAATCTACAGTTCTACTGGACCGATTTTATTAAATAATAATTGGAAAGTTGGAAAGCTCTCTCCCTGTAGATTTGCAAATAATTATGAAAGTTTGTTTTTGTTAGGATTTATGATGAAAAATTAAAAAAAAAAACATGTTTTCCATAAGAAATACATTGAAAACGGGTTTTTCACATTTTTTATTTGGAGGTAAGTTTTGGCTGCCTTTATTAAATATATGCTGAAAACTTGGATTCTTATGTAACGGTTGGTGAAGGCACAACAATATATAAACTACGATTCTCAGGTAATGTGGATGCTGGGAATTACGATGTTTTGATAGATAATACTAATTCTGAGAATCAAGAGAATGTAACCTTACTAAAATCCAAACGTGGCCGTCCAGCAAAGAACAGAAAAAAAAAAAACATGTTCTGGCAGACGTGAATCAACAGCTCATAAAAATAAATTAAAAAAACAAAATTAATTATAGTATGAATAATGATTTACTCCAAGAGGGGAAAAAGTGTTTAACAAGCAATCACATGGATGGAGACACACAAAATGAAAAAGAAACAAAACAAGATAGTGTGACAACACTTCACTCAAAAAGGATGCAACTTCCTCAACCTGCAAACGTGGATGTGCAGCAAAGAAAAAAAACCCGAAAACATATTCAGGCAGATGTAAATCAACAGCTCATCCATCGCACAGTAATAAGGGGGGAAAAGGATAGTGATGTAAATAATATTTTACAACTACCAATCACTTTTGTGCCTGTAGCCTTAAAAGATATAAATGATGAAAACAAAATAAAATTACACTCATGTGGCAGTCGTAGTGAAGTTTGTGAATTTTGTGGTGCTAAACACTTTGTCGAAGAAAGACCTGTTGATAAAATGTTTTCTAAATGCTGCTAAAAAGGAAAAGTTACATTAGAACGGATTCAAAGTGCATTATTTCTTGAACACCTTATGACTAATAACCATATTTACTCCGATAACTTTATGTCCAATATTCGTTCAATTAACAGCTCCCCATCTTTTGCTTCTATGGGAGCGCAAATAGTTCCTCCTTCAAGTTATGGTCCTTATTGTTTTAGAATAAATGGCAATATCTATCATCATGCTGGTACATTACATCCTGAAAATGGAGAACAGCGTAAATATGCTCAGTTGTACATACTTGATCCTGATGAGGCTGTAGCTAAAAGAATGAAAATTAAAGAAAACTCTTGATGCAATGAACATTTATTACAAATATTAGGCTCATTCATGTCAAAGTATAATCCATTTGCAGAAGCCTGCAAAATGATGTATGAAGTAGAGCAAGAATGCATGCAAGACACATTAATGAATAACACTGTTTCATCTGATGTGACAATTGCTATAATTCAGGACCGAAAATATGATGAAAGAAGATATAACTCTGCAAGATATAATGAGGTTGCTGTTATTTTCGAGAATACGGATGGCAAACCACCTCTGCACCGTGATTGACTGATTCATTGTCGTGCTTACAACACGATCAATAAGAGAAAGACTAAG
The DNA here is from genome assembly GCA_018207615.1 of Philaenus spumarius. NCBI lineage: Eukaryota > Metazoa > Arthropoda > Insecta > Hemiptera > Aphrophoridae > Philaenus > Philaenus spumarius. The sequence continues at coordinate 871,723 of JAGFPH010000172.1, read as the reverse complement.
AGAATTAGCATTTTGGACCCAAATTTGGAACCAATGGTATATCCTCTATTCTTCCCATATGGCGATCAAAGCTGGGGGATTAATATTCCACTGAATGATAAGCCATCATGTCTCCAAAATATTAAAAATAAAGCTTCAAATCCAAGATCAAGAGTCACTCAGATGCAATATTATCAATATCGTCTTTCAGTACACGATGAATTCAATACTTTATTGTGCTGAGGAAAACTCATGCAACAATATTGTTGATGCCTCCACCAAAATTGAGGCAAATAGATTAAGTTTCATTCGACAAAATCAATCGCAACTTAGAACTGAAAATCACAAAGTTTAATGGACCAGATTCGGTTATCAGGAGACAGTGAATTGTTTCCCACTGGAAAACCTTTAATTTTGCCACCAACGTTTCAAGGGAGTCCTCTACATATGATGCAAAATTATCAAGACGTCGTGTCAATAGTGAGGAACTACGGTAAACCCAATCTTTTTATTACAATGACCTGTAATCCGAAATGGGAAGAAATTACACAAAATTATAATATGGATAGTTCGTTGAAAATCATCATGATTTAATTTCTAGAGTTTTCGAATTGAAGCTAACAGAACTTATGGATGACATAAATAAAAAACATGTTTTTGACATCCCAGTGGGCAATATACATGTAATTGAGTTCCAAAAAAGGGGGCTACCCCATGCTCACATCCTACTGATTTTGAAAGAACAAGATACTCCAAAATTACCAGAACATATAGATCAAATTGTATCGGCTGAATATTACCAGATAAAGTTAAATTTCATACTTTACACGCAGCTGTTACAAAACACATGATTCATGGACCCTGTGGCGAGTGTAATTTAAACTCACCGTGTATGAAGGAAAATAAGTGTACTAAAAACTACCCTAAATCCTTTCAAAATGAAACCTTAGATAACAAAGATGGATACCCTCTATACCGCCGAAGAAATAATGGTAATAATGTATCTGTGAGAAATAAAGTAATTGACAACATATGGGATGTTCCTTATAACCCATACCTGTTGTTAAAATACAACTGTCATATCAATGTGGAAGTTTGTGCTACGATCAAAAGTGTTAAATATCTCTTTAAATATGTATATAAATGGCAAGATTGTACAAATGTACGTATCACAGAAAGAAACTCAAATTTTGATGAAATACAAAATCACATGTATGTCAGTGCACCAGAAGCCATGTGGCGAATACTTGGAAATGACATGCACAAACAATCGCACACTATAATCTGATTGCCTGTTCATCTTCCTAAAAATCAAAGAATTGTCTTATATGTAAATTCATTAAACAGAAATACAGACAATATGTTACAAACTGCTGGAAAAGATACAATGTTGACAGCGTGGTTTAAGTTAAACACGGAAAGTGAAAATGCAAGATTAATTAATTACAGTAATATAAATAAACATTATGTTTTCAATAAAAAAAGTAGGAAATGGATTCGCAGACAACAAGACAGACATAATGTAATTGGTAGAATGTATTTTGTAAATCTTGGTTCTGATCCCGAAAGGTATTGTTTAAGACTTCTTCTGCTTCATGTACCTGGTGCTACAGCTTATGATGATTTAAAAACCATTGATGGTACTAAATATGATAATTTTTATGAAGCAGCAGTGCATAAAGGGTTGATAAAAAATGATAAAATTTGGGATAAAACTTTAGCCGAAGCAGTCAATTACAGCATACCTCATCATTTAAGGGACTTATTCTCATATATTCTTATATTTGCTTCCCCGTCTAATGCTAAAGAATTATTTTAAAAATACCACCGTCATCTTTTGGAAGACTTCGCACACAGCCACAAAATAAGCCATACAATAACTGCGAACAATGTAAGAATTTGACTCTTAGAGAAATTAACAAAACTTTAGAAGCAAACCATAGTTCCTGCCTTAAATACGATCTCCCGAATCCAGTAAACGATATCCTACCAATCAACAATAGTGATATCTATGATTATGAGTTAGAGAAAAAAAAGCAAAGAAATGATAAATAATTTGAATTCTGAGCAAAGACAATGTTATTATAATATAATTGCAGCAATAAATGATGAAGTACCAGAAACATGTTTTTTCCTGGACGGGCCAGGAGGCACAGGAAAACCTATTTGTATAAAACTATTCTGTGTACAGTGCGTGAAGAAAAAACATTGCATTACCTATTGCGTCTACTGGAATTGCTGCAAACTTATTAGAAGGAGGTAAAACATATTTTAACCAATTCAAATTAGTACCTCCTTTGAACGAAACATCCATATCAAATATAAGATTGAATTCTCTCGAAGCCACTAACATCAGATCAGCTAAAATCATAATTTGGGATGAAGCAACTATGGCACCAGGAATTGCTTTGACTGCTATTGACAGAGTACTAAAGGAAATAATGAACAACCGGAATCCTTTCGGTGGAAAAGTTATGTTATTGGGCGGGGATTTCAGGCAAACTCTGCCAGTTGTCAGACATGGTAACAGAATCAAAATAATAGAAACAAGTAAGTATAAAATTCCACCCACTGTGGGAAACCTTTAAGATCCTACGACTGAGTAAAAGTGATTTATTTAGCAAGTGGCTATTAAGCGTAGGGAATGGTCAGACTGATAGAACATATGATTTACTTAAAATATTGGGTGGTATTGCTATTATCAACAACACATTGATTTTTACTTACTTTATTTCGTCAAAACATTTACTTAATTAATATTATAGTTTTACCAATTTGTAATATACAAATATATGAGAAAACAATTTAGAAGCATTCAATTAGACAAAACAAATCTGTTGATTAAACATAAACAATACCTAATTAGAAACTGTGAAACAACACAAAGTTGATTTGTTCAAACAAGACACTGGGCCTTACATTTTTATTAACAATTACTATTTTCTTCATCAGAAGTTCTTTTTTTACTTCAACTTTTACGTAATTTTAAATGTTATATTAATTATTTTGGTAATTATTTAAGAACTATTGGTATTGAATATATTTGAACTAATAATAATTCTTTATTGTCTTTATCGACAGTAGAAAACAATATAAATTTTATTAAATTGTTATATAAACCAATGCAACTGATGAAATACAAGGTAAATGTCGTAAATGCAATAAAAATAATTTGCAGAGATTCCTCATTGTTTAAATTACATATACATAATATGAATCTGTACAATCTGTGAATAGATCCAAAATGAGATTAAAGTTGTTGGGATTTAGAATAGTCGTTACATTCTATCTTAGCAATTAAGGAATTAATATAACAAGTTTTTCCTGTTAATCTTTGATTTTAATTGAGAACTGGCCACCTCAAATTTCAACCTTTAATTGTTTTATTTCAAGTAAATTGTTTGTATTGAATTGCATTATTGTAGAAAATATTTTGAAAGTTTTAATAATACGGTGAACCATATCTTGATTTAAACTCTGTATTTATTTCAACATAGTTTAATTAATTGGAGTCGGCCCCAAGCCTACAGTTCAAAAGTTCAGAAATATTAACTTAATAAACCTAACAAGGTCAAATCTTTAAAATCCTTCTTATATGAAGGCTTAACCTTCAAACCTAAGATTTTTGACCTTATAGGATGAATGCAATCGAATACAAATCAGTAACTTCTTTAAACCTGACATTATCCTGACAACTAATATCGCACCATATTTATAAGTTACTTATTTTGTAGAGTCATTTAAATGTATGGGTTCCTTCTAATTGTCAAAAATTAATGTTATATTCATAAAATGTTAACCCTTTCCACTCCAATTACTGGGGACCTAGTGTTGCTATCAGCTCCATTTAATTTTGAGCATATATTTTACTGTAACTTGTTTACTCCAAAAAAAAGTATTTTTGTCAGTTCTAAAAGGCTGATTTTTTTTGTAGTTTCTTCTATGACTAAAGTATAAATTGGTATGAAATAAAACATATATTTTTATTTTCAAGTATATTTTTTTATTTTTATTTATTGAAAAAAATAGAAATTTGTAACAAAAAACCGGAAAAAACAAGAATTGGACAAATTTTCAATGGGAAGACCTATATTTGTTGCTTGATCCTTACAAACAAAATTAAGTGGTTTACAAATGTTTACCACAATAATACATTATAAAAAAAATATAATTGAAAAACGAGTTTTTCATAAAAAATGAGTTTTTATGGAAAAAATTAGTTTGGACGCCAACTTGTACAAAATTGCCTTAACTATTTATTTTATTCCTTAGCAACAGCATTATTTAGGTCAAAACTAATAAGTAAAGCTTTTTTCAAAACTTATTGGTAATATTGGAATCATTCAGGTTCGAAACAAAAGTCCCGTCGCCACTCCCGCCATCAGACGCGGATACAGGGGGAGGGTCATGGGGGTCATGACCCCCCCCCCAAAACTTATTTTAATGCTTGATTTATATGTTTGATTTAACCCTACAAGCGCGAAATTACACCTTACTGTCGTCTCAGCCCGCCGAGGAAGTGGCAGGCAGCATTACTGTATCGTTTTATTGTGTTGAATATTTACCCACTATAAATCATCCAATCTCAATAACACAAAAACGATTGGAAAGGAAATGTTTTAAACATAATTTTTTATATTTATAAATTTGTTTCAAAACATATATTTACATATTATGTAATCATCGTTTGTAATTGTAGTTGTCTAAAAAGATGACGCCGCGCGAGAAAACAAAAAGAAAAGACACAAAACTTTTCACTTTTCTAAGGTTTATAATCGTTAGACAGACTTGTTTTGAAAAGAATATAAGGTCACCTATGGATTCGTCAAGATTTGAACTTTCTAACATAGTCTTCCAATCATTCGTCACTTTTATAATTTTTTAGATACGAAGTTTTCTGTAAGCCCTTACGATTTGACAGTTTTTCAACCAATGAGCAAGCATATTTTGTAATCGATATATCTAGTACAAATCGATATACTTGTACATTGATGTTTATATAGATTTTAGTGTAAATTCTATATTTACGTTTGATATAAGGAAAACCTGATTTAGTGTTTATGGGCTACACTATAGGTCTTAGCTATAGCTATAGGTCTTATCTGTGAAATAAGTACCATTGCGCCGATTGTCTTAGCGCATTTAGCCCAGCCAATAGAGCAAAAAGAAGGCTAATTTTGTTATTGAATTTAGCAGCAAGCAACATCCACAGTGACTTTAAGGATAGAACCGAAAAGTCGGAAAACGCTTAAAAATTACTATTTTTCAAAAGTTCATATCTTTGTTAATTTGCAATATTTAGGGCAGATCTATTGGAAAATTATTGTTTAGTATGTGTACTTCAGACAGGAGGAAGATGAAATTTGTCGCATTAATAGTTCTTGCACAATTGCAGTATAAACAATGTAGACCATTATCTTGCATAATACGCCCAATTAACCTGAGTGGTTCATTTTAAATTTACCAACCGGATTCTGAAAGTAGACATTAAAATCTACAATTCGTATACATGCGATTTTTTAATAAGGTTGATAAAGCATAGTAAAAATGCTTCAGAACATATCGCGAAACGTGTAAATTTGCTGCCGATCCCGATAGTAAATTTGCCAGAAGGCGGTAGTGAAGCATTATCAAGGCCGTTCTCTTCTCCTCCGCATTATGCAAGATAATGGCCTAAATTGTTTATACTGCAATTGTGCAAGAACTATTAATGCGACAAATTTCATCTTCCTCCTGTCTGAAGTACACATACTAAACAATAATTTTCCAAAAGATCTGCGCTAAATATTGCAAATTAACAAAGATATGAACTTTTGAAAAATAGTAATTTTTAAGCGTTTTCCAACTTTTCTCGGTGAAAAATGGTCCGATCGAGGTTTTCAAAAACCATTTTGTAGATTTTTAATTCTCTACAAATGTTCCTTGCATAAATTTGTATAATATCAATGTTTGTCCAAACTTATTGTTATTTTTGTTTATAAAGAATGCGCAAAAATTTCCCTGATAGTTTTTGTACGTTATACACCTACGTGCTACCCTTAAAGCCACTGTGGATGTCGCTTGTTGAAATTTAATAACAATAAAAAATCTCTATTGGTTGGGCTAAAATTGTTTTACGGAGAGCGCCGCTGTATGGAGTTGTATGACTTAAATAAGTGAGAGCTTGTATTACGTTGTTTTAAATTTAGTGAAACAAAGTGAATTTAATGATCGTGTTGTGGAGTTATGATTTCAGTACCGTTCCTGTTAACTCTTCAATAATTAGTGTTTATTTTATTCTTTAATCTGCAAGAAACTCTTGCTCTTTCAAGAAAATATTTATGGCCTACAAATGCATTAAAAACTATTCCATAGAGTTTATACATATTTTTTAATTCCCCAGACCCGTTGTTGTTAAATTCTTTATAATGTTCTTTTCGACTTCTTATGACCCCTCCCAAAATGAAATCCTGTATCCGCCCCTGCCCGCCATTTTGTAACTGCCGTAGTCTTCGTTCATTTTATTTCACAACAATCATTATTGTATAAAGAACAATATTTTAAAATAAACTGTGAAATTACACACGATAACCTAGTACAACAAAACTAAACAACGCGTAAGATTACTAAAACACTGCGTAGTAAGTAGGAACCAAACAACGGAGAGCAGGCAGCTGTTTACAGAGCGGGCAAAGACAGCAAACATTACATTTTCTCAGATTTATTTACCACAGAAACTGAATTCAAATGGTTCTAAAAAAAATTCCACAGATAGCAGCACATCTCAAACTTTAATAATAGCGGTCATCAAAGTAACTACGTCTGTTCAAATGCAATTAAAGAACGTTGTCATAGCGAGTTCGGTTCTCGCCCGACATAGGAGTTCGTGCGGATTAGTAGGGTGCGGGGCTGCCCCGACACTGGAGTGGAAAGGGTTAAACTATTGATACAATAATAAAATTCCCAAGTACTGAGCCCTGTACATAAAACCTATAGTACTTCCAGTAGTATTAGAAATTTTATAATTATGTCATAGGTTGAAAAAATTATAGTTACAAAAGGAGAAATCTGTGAATTCACCATACTACATGGCAATAGAAACTTGAAGGAGTTTCTAAAATATTTGTGGCATAGGAAACAAATAAAATTAAGAAGAAAATTATAAGTCCCCAGTTCTCTACCTCACACTAAACTTAAGAAAAGATAAAGAGAACAACATATTTACAACTTTTTTGGTTTTTAGTAGGGATTTGTGTTGAGGCTAAAATATTGTTGATTAAAATATTTATTTTATGATCAAATTTATAGTAGGCATGAATAAATATACTTTACAGTCTTAGTTGATTTTTCACTAAAGGTTAACCTTTACTTGTCATAGTAGACTCTCATTAAGCATTTTAGGGAGAGTTGAATAATCAGTTTGATCAATAAAGATTCACTAGTGAAGGTCAACAATTTTATTCTTAGTGAGTGTCAACCTCACCCGCGATGCTGTAGGGAAAGTTAAAGAGATCATGTTAAAATATCAATAAACTCTAAAATATAAATAACCCCTCAAGCTCTTCCTAACAAAGTGCAATTTGTATATTTAGTATCACTCTAAATAAATAAATACAAAAACGAAACCATTGCAAAAAAAGAAGACAAACAAACAGTTATAGTGTATTTCGACATTGTTTATATATATATAAGTACTGAAATGTGACTAGAGATCGTAAGTGGGAATTTCAGACATGTTTCTTTTTTTATTGCTTTTATTTTCAAATTCATGTATCTCTAATTCAAATTCAGACTCTATGGGGCTTTCAGACGTTTCAATCAACATATTCTTTTGCATTCACTAGTGTAAACTGATTTAAAATAATTTTATCAACTTCCACTGGCCATTTTAGTGAAGGTTGACAATGTTTAGCCACTGTTAACCTTATCCAATATTCAGCTTTAACTGTATCATAATTATATAATAGACATAATATTTTATTATAATTACAAATAATTAAATTACCTCTTGTTTTCTTAAGAGATTAGCGGCATTTACTAAACTGGAAGCTGGTAGTGTCATAAAGAAATCATACAATTCGTTTTCATCTGTAATGTTTTGTCCCAAAAACTGTGCTAACTTGAATGCATTTTCTTTTGGTGTTTTAGTGAAAGCCCAGTCGCTTAAAGCTGAACCACTTTGGACAATGGCAAACATGTTGTTTTAAATAGTACACATGGTCAAGTGATATTCTAAAATTATTATTAAGCTTCAAATATTTAAAGTTTTACAGTCTGGAAGCACATAAGAACTCATAATTTGTATGCCAGAAATTTTGTTTGATAGACATAATATTAATTTTGGTTTAGTGAATGTACATAAATTTAAGCAAGCAATGTTGCTTTGAAGTTATTTTCAGTAAATATTACCAATTCTGTCCTACTTAACAAAACTGTTGGACTAATAGGGCACTCAATTTATAATTATTGAACAATCTGTTTACTTCGAGAGAATTTTGGGGAAATTATAAAACAAATCTATGCCTGTAATTAAACCAAAACTAACCTCTAGAAAGAGGAGAAACTAGCTGGTAATGTACTGATGCTCCACCAGCACTCTCTCCAAATATTGTTACTTTCGTAGGATCTCCTCCAAATTTCGCAATATTCTGTTGTACCCACTTGAGTGCCTGAACTTGATCCTTTAAACCATAATTTCCTGAAGCTCGGTTATTCTCCAGCGATAGGAATCCTATTCAAGAAATGTAAACATTTCAAACCAAAAGAAATAAAGATATCCGAGAATATTGTCTCCATAATATGTCTATGTTATTATGTAGTTTGTTTTCTTGACTTAAAATATTTTCTTTTTTTTATTACAATGTTAAAAAAATTTTTTCATTTAACTTTTAGAAATTACTCAATGGAAAATTTGGATCATCATCTTTACATCTTTTCTGTGTAGGAAATATATGTAAAAATGTTTCCCATCTATAAAACTTGCTTAAACATCTCTAAGGAAATGTTTAAAACGTTTATTAATAAATAAATGATCTATTTTAATGTTAATATAAATTATTAGCTATACTTCAGTTTTGTTTTCATCAATTTATATAAAAACTACTTGAAGATTTGGTACAAAATTATTACTGACGAGTTAAGCATAGGCTTTTTATTATCATGCATGTTATTAGATATATTCTTGATATATTAATTTATTCATTTAATGGAGACTTATTGATGGTGGAAAAAAAGAAAAATGCGGAAATGTTAACTTGCATTAAAAAGCATCTTCTGGTAATTAAAACTGCACAAATTATAAATTTATATCAAAATAGTACATACAATAAATATTGCCAGGAGAAAGATAGTTTCAAAAGGTATTTTAATGTTAATGTTATGCTTTACCTAATATGTACCTACACATGCACAGATTTTCAATAGCTTTTTAAATGTATTTGCTTATATCATAACAAATCTCTGTATTTCTTTATTATTTAAACTTTTTTTGTAAGTTTAATATATTATACTTTTGTATAAATACAATTACACAATAAGACTGCATTATAATATGGTACAAATACTCACCTAAAGCATTTAGTCTGTAGTTAAATGTAACAACAACTACATCTTTAGAAACCAAATAATCAGGGCCATAACTTTGGAATCCATTTCCGAGCTGAAAGCCACCACCGTGAATCCAAAACATTACAGCTTTCAAAGGCTCTCCTTCTTGTGGTAACTTGAAATACAAAAGACTCAATGAAACTATAATTTGTTACTGTTGTAGCAAAGATTGAATACAAAGAAATACAACGTTTGGAAGGTAAAAACTTAAACAATTTAGTTTTAAGATTTCAATTTTATCACTTGAAATAACTTATGAAACCATCTCAAGTAAAACAAGAATTTTTTTTTTTACTTTTAAATACTAAATGTATAATTCACTTACTTAAAAATTAAAACCTGTTATGATAAATGATAATTTTAAATTATTCATGATTATCAATTTATTCTATTTCCTAATAATTGTATTGTGTTTATTTAAGTAGTTTGATAATAATACAATTTGCTACATAACATAAAACCTACTTTGAAACTATTAGTACCTTTGGAGTGTAGACATTTATGTACAAACAGTCTTCACTGCCTTTAAGATCAGTTAGCTGAATACACATATCTCCTGCAACTTTAGCGTCTCTTACTCCAGTCCATGACAATGGAGGTCGAGGTGGCTGGAACATTATAGTTGCACAATAAAATTATTTCATTTCAAGAACAGTTGTGTTTTGAATACAAAATAATTAATGGACTTTTCCGCCTTGGTTATTAAGAACAAGCTCAACAAGTATAGTACCGGTATGGTATTATAAAATTAATCTTCAATAGAAAATATTTCTCATTGCACAAAAAACTAAAAATCACTCTCACACTATTATACACACAACACCTTGGGAACAATACTTTTACAAAACTCAATTTACACCAAAGAAATAGAGCAATTCGCTTTTTCAGGTGAAATATGTTCTTAGATGGTAACGGACATTAATCAGTCACATCGAGTATAGATCGATAGGTCAACAAGAATTATTGTTCACAAGATTTTATGTTGTGCTTGTGTAATTGTTTGAGCATGCTTTTAGGTTTTTTGTGGGAATATAAATTGTATAAAGGTTGACTTCATTGTATAAAGGTCAACAACAAAATATTTTTGAAGTAGCTGTTGAACTTTATTTTAACAATGAAGGTGGGTGATTCCATTAATAATTTTGTACATATTATCAAAGAAAATATCATATGATGCTCCTATGATGATGATGACTATTTCAAGATTAAAATAGTATGAGAAGCAAATGGAAAGTAACATCTGTATCTTGAATTTATTATTAGACTGAGTTACAATTATGTTTAAATGTTATTTAAGTTATCAACTATTTCTGTTATCCAGGTGCTTAATTGCTCAAACATTAATTGCTCAGGTGCTTAATTACACATTTGAACTAAACAGTTTAAAATTGTTTACTGAAAATAATTAAAATCTCATTTTAGTAACTATAATGATAGCTACACAAAATGTAAACAGGTATATACCGCACATGTTTTAATGATTAATACATAATTCTAATTTTTAAAGTATAATAAGTTACCTTAAAACGAAGTGGTCCAACTGGTGGTTGAGCATATGGAATTCCTAGAAATTTGTAGAAGGGACATGCTATGACCCGTTCTTTGATTAGTAAATAGGCAGTTACATATGCTTTGCTACCACGAACTGTGCCTTGAGCTGTATTAACTAATACATCCTGAGCTGTCACAGATTCAAAAGTTCCAACTAGAACACAGATTGATTCTTTATAATTAATTTGATATGCAACAAACTGTACATGAAGATAGGCTGAATCCCAAACAAAAAGCAACAATTTATGGTTTTGCTGTAGTTTGTAACTGTAGATATTTTATTCATGAAAATAACCTCCAAGACATTTCCTTAATCTCAAAAAATTCAATACAAAATTATGAATCTATGTAATAGCAGTAACCAATTAAAAAATTATTTAAAATTAAAGATTAAATCTATACTTTTATTTATTATTTTTTAATTGATATTTAAAGATTTGTAGGAATTATTTCTTTTATCTTTAAAATTAATTAAGTGAACTTACTTTATCCTCTATAAAATGAATCAGCATTTGATCTTTGTGGCTAAATTAGTATTTCAGTTGTACTTACCATAACAATAAAACAAAAAACACCGAACGAAAAATAAAAACAATGGTTTGATCTCCATGTCTCCTGTGTATCACTAACAATAGTGGTAAACATATATATACTTAAACCTAAACAATAAAATTTTTTGTTCTCATTTTGTTAATAAACTCAAGCAATAATTTAACGTTTAAACGTTTATTAGTCTTATAAAACATCAGCATAACCTTAACAAGGTCAAGTAAAAATCTCTCTTATCCACTGTAGGTATTGTAAATTATCATTTTTTAGTTCCATAAAACAATTTGAACAGTAGTTAGATAACATTTCAAATTATAAAACTACGTTTTAGCTTTGGGTTTTGCAGTGAAAAATATAATTTAAAAATAAATGGATAAATGCATTAACATCTTAAAGCCAAAGACTGTATTTTACTTCTTCAAAGAATCATTATTTTTCTAATAAACAAGTAAAACCTTCAATTAAACAGGCGCTTACTGTCCTGCATGGTTAATACGCGCACCTTTATGGTTTCAAATAACGTTTAGAAATTACCTGGTTTCAGTTCAGAAAAATCTGTGATTATTTAATAACATAATAATTTAAATTTGAAACTTTGACCAGTTTCAATGTAAGTTCATAAGAAGTCTGTACAATGTAAAATACAAAACAAAATATCGAGTTCTATTACAAGTTCTTGTCCAAGCTTAAATTCCAATCTACATGTTTTACATCAAACATATCTAGAAACCAACATTTTCTAGGTATTGTTTACGTAACTAGCAAACTTTAAAAAATACAAAATAATGTTTCCAATCCTTATATTATAACCTTAATAAGAATAAAAGTAGCACTTTTAACAGTGTGCATGGGTTTAATTCCAATTTTTGAATTGAGGTGACAAGGTCTGACTACCATACCAATGGCAAGTGGGGGGTTCCGGGAAATTTTGTAAAAGGGTTAAAATGGCAGTTTTAAAGCGTTTTTAAAGCATTTTTTCTCAAAAGAATTGCAGTTATCATCAATTTATTTGTATTATAGAATAATCAATGTCTATGATAAAACTTAAGCTTATATCAAAAAAGGAAATGTTTTTCATAGACAAGGAAACTTAGAGCTGCATCATTTTTTTTAATTAAAAGTAAAAGTTTAGCAAACTACATAATCAAAACCAAATTTTAATTTTACACACATATTGATAAAACCTCTATTTTTTATACAAAATGAAGCCTCCTCTCTTGGACTGAATCGAACTAATTAATTACTTTGGAAATGTTTATTGTGCCGTCTAGAAGAAAAATAAAGTTTTTGGGAACTCCGGTCCCAAAAATACAAGACGACACAGCTTTTAAACATACCTGGAAAATATTTTATATCCTAACCTTACCTTAATCCACTTAAAATCTCCAGAAAATGCCTGAGTTAACCATTTACAAAAACACAAGGAAATCCATTAAAGTCTTTAAGTAACAACTGGTTATTTATTCATTAGTAACAATTATCTGAGTAATTTAACAATTTACTCGTCAAATGAAAAGAAAGATACACCCTTAAGTTAAGAAAAATTTACAAAGTTATACGCCCTTAAGTAAAAAAATTATTATTTATAAAAGAAAACAAACCCATCCTAAAACAATAAAAAACCCACCCTTTTGTTTAATCTAGGTTAATTAAAATTTATGTAAGACAAATAAATAAAAAAAATGTTTAGCAAACAAACTTATACACCAGTAACTATTTGATTACATACAACAATAACATTTGTCCATACAGAGGCAATATTAGTTATTAAGTTAAAAAAATGAAAATAGTATCTAAATAAGTACGGTATGCATACCTTAGTATACAAAGTTGGCCGACTTATCTGTATATATATATGTGTAAATAAAAGAAATGAATTTGGAAAGGTAACCCTTTAAGGGCTGTAAAAACCAAACAGTGGATGCGATGCCACCCAAATATAAATACATCTTAACCTAAACAAAATATAGCAGCTAATTCATAATCAGTCTATACATAGGGTGTTAAATTCGTAGTAGCCTTTAAAGTAACAGTTAACATAAGTTCTTTTCACAACATTGTTTCTATTATTTGAGTCTGAAGGTAAATTATACTTTTTGTTAATTTGTTTCGAAGAAAAGGGTCCAGTTCAACACTGATGTTTTGTTTTATAGTAAGTAAATTGGCAGATGAAGGTTAATTGCAGAAATACTTGGTGTTACTAGGTGATTTGGTATCAGATACTTGGACCAGTGTAGTCACTATATGAAATAAGAAATATGCTTGTATTAGAACAGCTGCAATGCAAGACATGTTTTCTAAGATAAGCATTTTAATGCCTGTTGAAATTTGTCACAGTTGGCATTAGAAGACAAGAATTTACAGATTTTAATTTTGATACTTTAATTTATCTCACAGATATCTACTTTAATTGCAACACACTTCACTGAAATTAATTGCTCACAATGAATTGCTATGAATGAAATAGGTTTCTTTACTCTTTTAAATAGTTTTTGAATTGTAGGCTAGGCCACTTTACAAAATAGGCTAATTGAAACCTGATAAGATAGGATAATAAAATTTAATAAGTTTAAACAAAAATGATTATCAAAATATTAATTATACAGATGAAACAATATATAACAATGTATAGTTGTAGTAAAACTCTGGCATTTTGATTGATAGATCTTAGAATAAATTTGTATGTACGGTACCTGGTTAAATTTGGTGATTTATTTTGAAGAGAAGAAGGCTTACGTAACACTGAATCATGATTTACAATATTTGAGTGTAGACCGAAAGTTGCAGACTTATTACAAACACTACTTTACTATACGTAACTATTTTAGAGTCTGACAACATATGTATGTTTAGATATTTTACATTTAACACTCTATTATTTAACACAAGTGGAAAGACATCGCCACTTTTTCTTAGACACATGTGTCTGTTCTGAAAGACCGTAAAATGTCAAGAGTACCGTAAAACGGGGTGAATCGGAACAGTGGGGTGAACCGGAACGAAACTTCCCAGTCATACAAACAAAATTCCCAAAAATATACGTGAGGGTATTTTTATTCCAATTTTTTTTTTAGGAAGGGAATAACATGAAGAGTTGGGAAATTGTGTTTTGTCATTTTGGCATCACTACTGACTTAAAAACAAGTCTACAAGTTTAACCCTTAAAAACCTTCCGTTTTCACCATCTGCAAAACTTTGTATGTAAGTAGAGACCTTTTTATATTCTAAAACTAAGAGTATAGTTTTTTATTAGGCATAGACCTATATAACTATATGCTGTATAATATTTAAAATATTTCTAAAACTACATTATAAAATATGAAAAATGTCTTTTGATGTCATAAGTTAAAGATTTACGGGGTGAATAGGAACACATGTTTAATTCACCCCCGCAGATAACTGTCATAGATTATTAGTCCATAGAGTAATATTTTCATGTCATATATGAAAACATTTGTTTGAATATGTATTGTAATAATATTTTGTTTGTTCCAGATACTGTTTGAGGTTAAAAGAAGCCGAGAAATTATGCAAGTATACGAAAAAAGTCAATCCCTGATCCAAGTGATATAGAAAAGGCTTTAGAAGAATTAAAAAATGGTAAATCCTTGAGAAAACGTGCAGAAAAATATTCTCTATCAGTTAGAACATTACACAGACATCTCAAACTGGGAATCCAGTTAAGAAAAAGAGGAGGGCAAACAGTACTCAGTGCTGAAGAAGAGGCTTTATTAGTAGACCGTATCAAAACATGCAGCGATTGGGGCTATCCAATAGACTCACTTACCCTACGATTACTAGTAAAAGACTACTGAAACGTTTAAGGAACTGCTACGTTCCTTAAGAGAGTATGACACACCCAAGCCCAAAAAAGGAGAACTAAGGTTAATGTGCTGCCAGGAAAAAGTCTTGAAGTGGAGGATTTTGGAAACCAAGATGATCTTCAGCAGAGCAGTAACCTGACATTAAAAAAAAACCAAGCCAACAAAGAAGTTTCAGAGAGTTACCACAAACGATTCTACGACTGAAGAAGATTCTGATTACTCCATTCAGGACAGTGATAAAGAGTTTAGGCTTGAATCACTATCGGAAGAGGAGCCCAGTTTTGATACTAGCACTATTCTGGAAACCCCGATTGTGCCAGAGAAGTTTTCTCCAGATGACTTTGTTGTTGTAAAAGTATATGGAAGAACAGAAACTAAATTCAGATTCTATGTGTCCAAAATTTCATATCTTCAAGACGATGGCTTTGTTGGCGTGTTCTACAAAAAGGTCACCGGAACCAAGAGATTTTTTGAAACAGAAGAAGATGCCTTTTTTCTACCAAAAGACATTTTAAATAAGTTGCATCCAATTTACGGTTTGCAAACTCACCCCCAAAGCAATATTGCTTGTTCCTATTGACCCTGTAAGTGTTTGAAGTGGAACAAACATTAAATGTAACAAGTGTTCCTATTCACCCCTATTAGCGGGGTGAATTGGAACACCATAAAAAAGAGTTATAACATGTAAACCATGTTTTTATTTATCAATTCCAAAGTTGATATTTAAAGAAGAAGGTAAGACCCATATTTTAAAATAAAAAATATTGTTGTAAACTATCTTATGATTTCAGATTTTGACAATGAAAGTAAAAAAGTGTTCCGATTCACCCCGCTTTACGGTACTATTTTTAACTGACTTTACGACTTCGTATGTCACACTCCTTGACTGAAGGGTTTTTGACAGCAAGTCACATTGTGTTAATTTCAGTGACGGCGTTCCCTTACCTCCCAAGAGGGCCGGAACGCAAAGGAACACATGTAACACTAAAATTAAATTTTTTTTTTAAATTCTAGGTAGGATCAATTTTAGGATTTGCTTGCGAGCTGCTTGTAAGCAGATAATAAGTGCCCAAACAATTGATTGTGAGCTGGGATGAGTCATGCAGGGAATCAGGGAGCTAGATCAGTCATCCTCGTCTGCACACACACACAATAACAAAACAATACCCCTCCCAGACCCGCTCCATCCTCCGTTTCTTCCCCGCGCCACCGCACAAGTGGCAACACTGATCAGGTTACTTGCTTGAAGCGTTTCACTTCTCAGTCACAAGTTCCATTGCATCACATCATCACTGTTTTGTAATCAGTTCGTTTTTGAATCACAGTTCGTTGTTCGTGTTTATGCTTACTAGTCCTACTAGTGCAACGACAAAAGTATACTAATTGATTAGAATACTAGAAACAGTATTAGTTATATATTTTAGCGATAGGGTTTGTTGTATTCTATGCCTAATGATGCTGTGGTAAACATTTGGACGTGACAAGTGGAAGAAGGTTTAAAGAACAGTATTTACAAATTCGTAAATTTTAAATGAAGTGATTATCATTTGGATTAGCGTCTAGAATTAAATTAATAAATATTAAATAAATTAGTAATTGTCTAATTATGACTACCAGAAAAATTTTTGATTTCTGCAGTTCGGAAGCATCGAATACGACTTCAATTGTTGATAAAGATCAAAAAGAAGAAGCAATCGGAATCAAGGAGGATGATTACCATTCGACTTCCTCGTCGGACAAAGACGTAACCAGGTTGGTGGGATTGGGATCTGATTCAGACGAAGCTAAGGTTAGTAATGAAGATAGTGATTATGTGAATGGCGGTGAACACCCAGTTTGTTGGTCTCTTGAACAAGTTGCTGAATTTAAAGCAAAAAATCCATGGGTTATTGTGAACAAAGAACTAGGTTGCAATATTTGCAGAAGCGTGGGTACTCTAGGTGCTGAGAAAACAAAGGGCCTAAAAATTAGTGAGGAGTGGGTTTTAGGAACTGTTACCGCTTATGGAAAGCATAAAAAAGACCAACAATCGTCTCTTAGGAAAAAGATGTTTTTACATTGTGGGTCTCGAGCTCACTCTTTAGCTGAAAAAATACTCAATGAAGCAAAGAAAGATACAATGAAAAAAGCTGTTGCTTCTATGCATCAGGAGCAGCAGATGGTTACTGAGCGCATTTTCCGCACAGCTTTTAACTAAATAGGCCAAACTAAATAGGCCGTTTTTTGAGTTTGAAACAGAAATCGATCTTAAAATAATCAATGGTTTGGATATGGGCCGAATACTCCATTCAAATGTTGCTTGCTCCAACATAGTTAATCATATTCCTGATGAAATGAAATCAGACTTAATAAATGGCCTAATCAAGTCAGACTCTAAATTTTCACTGCTTTTGGATGAGGCCACTTCAGTTTCAAACAAAAATGCTTTGGTACAGAACTGTTTTAAAATTAATGCAAAACCCTATGGCAATTTTCTTAACACTTTTTGAGCTAAATAGCACAACATCAGCTGGTATTTTACAAAAACTTTTAAATAAGTTACAAGCGTTAGGTCTAAGCTTTGAATTCATGAAAGACCATTTGATTGCTCTAACTTGTGGATGGTGCATCAGTGCTACTAGGCAAAAAATCTGGCCTTGCTAAGCAGCTTACTGAAACATTTCCCGACCTGTTCTTTGGCATTGTTTAAACCATCATTTAGAGCTTGCCGTGCACGATTCGGTAGAAGAAGTAGCTGGATTCAATCATTTTAAGATATTCATGGATAAAATTAGAAACATGTTTAGTTGCTCTCCGAAAAATAGCAGGGAGTTGGCAGAAGTTGCTAAAGGACTAGAGGAGCAGATTTTTAAAATCGGCCGTGTTTATATACTCGAATGGCGGTGAATGCAGAATGGACAGATTTTAAAGCTTTGTACAATCATTTTTTAGAAGCATCTGAAGACAAGCAACGGGACTCGAAACAACGTTCGACTTACAAAGGGCTTTGTAGTACATTGTCATCTACAACTTTTGTACACGACCTGGCGTTGATGTACGATGCTTTAGAATAGTTAGAGGATTTATCCTTACAGTGTCATAAATCAAGCATCAACTTAATCCAAGCTCACAGTGACGTAACAATGTTAATAAAAGTGTTTGAAACCCCAGTTGATAACATGGGTAGACTTGCAGTGGAAGATAAAATTGCTATAGACAATATGAAGTTTCAAGATGTTGAACTTTGTGAAAGAGCCAAGATTTCGATTATTCCAGAAAAACAGTTCTACCGGAGCCTTGCTAACAACTTGACTTCAAGGTTGCTATCATCTTCAAATGTGTCTGAAAACTACATCTCCATCATGAATGACATCAAAGTGATCCACCCCATGTATTGGCCAAAAGACTTATCTATCACCTACGGAGAAGACGAGATCCAGCGAATCTGTGATAGATTCAAGATTAGCAGCTCTCGGGATATAATTAGAGATTTTAGACACTTCAAGCAGGGACTTAAGCCTATGTTAAGTGGAGAGAAACCTACTATTCTTGAGCAGCTGCCGTCGTTTAAGAAACTGATCTCAATCATAAATAGTATTGCAGTGTCTAGTGCTGAATGTGAACGTGGGTTTTCTGCAATGAATTTAATTATGTCTCCTCTAAGATCTTCACTCTACATCAGCACTGTTTGTGATTTATTGCAGATTAGACTCCTGGGACCTCCTGTGGCGAGATACAATCCTGAGCGACTTGTCAAGTCTTGGCTGGCGAAGGGACACCATTCTGCACTTGACACCAAGTCAAAACAACGAAGGCAGAAAACGTACAATGAAGACAGCATTGCATTGTGGGAACTTTTTTCCTAAAACTCGTTCTCTTTCAATAATATTGAAGATTTTAACCTAAGATGTTATCTTTATATTAAAACCTTAGGTATAACCTTAGATATAGACCTTTATATTATAACCTAAGGAATTATCTTTTAGGTTTTAGAACACAAAGTTTTCAAAAACATTAATTGTGTTGTGAACAAAAATATTCTCTGTTTTTCTTTTTTATTTACAGTTAGTTTAGTATTGTTTTGTAATTTCCACTTTTAAAAATTAACAAACAACTAATTTCACCAACAGTCTAGGCATTGCCTTACAATATTAGATTACAAAACCATACCGGTACATCTTTTTAATAATCAGCCAATATAAAAACCTTAACTTTTTAAAACTTCTTTAAAATTTAAAAATAAAACACTGTTACTATTACCAGCTACTACTAGCAACAATTTAATGGTTTAGTTTAATATTTAGGCTATTACAACTTTTTTTTCTGCCTGTTCTCATTAAACATTTTCTTTTTTTCATTAAGTTGGTTTATTTTGAAGGTATAAAAATTTTTCTGCGCCCTTAAGATAGGCAAAATGTATTTTGTAAAATATAATAATAAATTACAGTTCAAGCTGTGACATTAAAAATAGATTTGTTCAGAAAATATTCAAAAACATCTATTTACATATTGATATGTATTATTACTCCTGTACTGTATATAAATAAAAATGTAAAGAAGGCTTTATTTGTTTTTATTTTTTAATTCATTAAAAAAAGTATATTGGGTATTGTAAGCTTCATACAAAATAACAAACGCAAATAGAAACAAGTTTATAGAGTAGGCACTGATATGTTAAGGGGTGGGGGTGAGGGATGTTTAACTAGACCTTATTAGAAAATAGAGAGGATGGTTTATAAGAATAATTGAGAGTTCCCACACCTAAAATTTTAGAAATTAAGCACTGCTTAACACTCTTCTGACTAAAAGTAATTCAAAAACATAGTTGAAATCCTCCATACTTTTCAATAAAGCATTGGCTTGACCACCACTGTCATGGTCTGTCAGTTCCATTTCTTGTAGAGTCATGATTGAGGCTCCATCATAGCACTGGGCATGGAGATTTCAAAACCTTCTTAAGTAGATTTGCAATGTTTCAAATCCGGAATTGCTTCTGACAGCCAAATCGGATCTTCAACATCACTCTTTCTTATTATTTCTCACCTAAATAGTCTGTTTTGTTATGGGTATGAATTGCTACGTTATTTCTATCTACATTTATATTACAAATTTAAAACACACATTTTATTTCCCTAGAAAAATTAGAAATAAAAAAATAGAAAACGAGCAATTACAATTTGGTTTTTGAAATTTTAATAACCTAGAGATTTTTTCCTTCAAAGATTTGGGTTGGCAAAAACAGGTTCAGAAATGTTTGCCACCACCGGATTACGCCTATGACAGTATGTATAAATTAATAAAAAAGACATATTTTAAAAACTGAAAAGACTGTGTTGAATATTAGTCAAATGTAAAGTCATTACATAATAATTGTTCATTTTGTTTATTATATATAAAATAGTATTAAAAGAATGTATCTTACTTAAAAAATAATGATAATAATAAAAGACGATCTTATTTTTATTTTTTAATAAATAATTTTTTTTAGATAATCACGGAGTGTTTTTTTATACAAGAGAGTAACAATGACTTATCATCTGACCATTCTCCGGTGATCCTAACGCTAAGTGAAACAATCATTCAGAAGGAAAAACTTTTAAGGCTTACTAGTAAAAGAAACGGATTGGGATAAGTTTAGAGAAGTACTCTATAGGATAGTGGATCTGCAGGCTCCATTAGATACAATGGAAGAAATTGATAGAGAGGTTGAACAATTCATTACTGATATCCAACAAACAGCAGACGAAAGCACACCGACGGCTGGTGGCATTGGGACGTGTAAAGTAAACTATCTTGTGGAAGTAAAAGAACTAATACTGGCAAAAAGGAGAGCAAGAAGGAAATGGAAACAGTTAAGATATCCAGGCGATAAGAAAATATTTAATAGACTCAGTAATCAATTAAAGAAACGTATACATGAAATAAAAAATGAATCAATAAAAATATACCTTAGTAACCTAACGGCTGACAAAAATACAAATTACTCTCTCTGGAAGGCAACTAAAAGAATAAAAAGACCAAAGATCCAAGAACTACCGCTGAAAACACCAGGCGGCAACTGGGTGAAAACCCACAAGCAGAAAGCTGACCATTTTGCGAATCACTTGGAAAACATATTCAAACCACTGTCTCAGAGTACAGTTGGTGTAGGCATACATGATACCCTCTTGGTAATAAAAAGTCAATAACATCCGGCTTTTTTGACAAATCAGCCGGCCAATAAGTAGGTGAACCAGTTGAGAAAATGTTGCACCTATTATAATTGTTCCCTGCCTGATAAAGCTACATATGCTTAGCATTAACAAAAAAACCTCCGAGTATTTAGGTGGGCAGTTAATCACTGAGATTTTGAGCTGTTTGTTTTTTGCTTAAATAATAATAGTTGTTACTTGCATCTTTTGATCAGCAATTTTGGGCTCTTCATTATGTAACACATTGTTTCTTATTAATATAGCAGAACCTCCTCTTGCTTTGTCTGAGGGATGTTGGGTATCATAACAATCAAAATCACCTATCTTGACGAATGATTGTTTTGTGAGATGTGTT
Organism: Philaenus spumarius; assembly: GCA_018207615.1. NCBI lineage: Eukaryota > Metazoa > Arthropoda > Insecta > Hemiptera > Aphrophoridae > Philaenus > Philaenus spumarius. Next base: position 849,710 of record JAGFPH010000172.1, on the reverse strand, counting down.
TGGGAGATAAGACAAATATCTATTTTCTCAAATCTCAAAAATATTTCTAATTCTGCAACACTATACTTTCTGTAAATTTCTTAATTAATTTGTCTTGATTGTCCAACCATTTCAGGATGAGATTCAAGATTTCCCTTACCGAAATTTCTTCCTCTTTCCTCATATTCCTTAGGATTTGACTATAGGACTTACTGCCATTATCTTCTTTCCTTTCTTTCGTGGTTTCCTTTGCTACACTATTAATTGATTCTTTATTAACAATTTGGGGCTTAATCTGCTCAGTACTCCTATTATTGATTAATTTTATTCTCCTATCTTGCTGTTCTTTTGCTACAGGGCATCCCCTATAACTTGCTTTATGGTCCCCTCTGCAATTAATGCATTTAGGTTTTAAATCTCTTTTTAATGAACACATGTCTGTAGGATGTTTACCTGCACATTTAACACAGCCATATTCTCTCTGGCAGTATCTCTGTGTGCCCAAAGGCCTGACAGCGTTTACATTGTGGTATAAGGTTTGTATTTCTAATCAAAAGTTCAATCTTTACAGCTATTCCAAGTATTGATTTAATAGAAAAAATATGTTTAGCATTATCCTCATTACCAAAAGAAAGCATAAATAACTAAAGCCTCCTCTATTAGTAACATACACACCATTTTCATTTTCTGTTGCTACTTTTTTAATAGTTATATTTGTTACATAAAGAATATGGAAACCTCTTCTTTCAAGATCTGATACAATTTCCTTAACGGAACATGATGGATGCAACCCTCTCGCCATCACATTTAATGGCCTCACAATTTTACCTTCATATGAGTGCCATTGTATATTTTTAGTAGTTAGATAACTACTTATTAATCTATAAGAGTTGCTATCACAGACATTATTGTTATACCTACATTCTGTGTTACTTGTCAAGTTCTGACTCATAACCCTTAACTCTCTAAATACTTTTACGCCAGAAACAATTATAGGAGGAGGTATATGCTGCTTCATTGCGTATTCACTTCCCTGCTTGTTTTCAGCTAAAATTTCTTTTGGTTTGTCATTATCATTATTTCTATACTTCGGGGATATATCGGAGCTACTTGTAGCTTTTCTTTTTTTAAACAGTTTTTATGTTTCTTTAGAATCCAGTTAGTTTCTCTATCGAGTTCTTCTTCGTATGTGCAGTAAACGTCTGAGTTCCCTGCAGGTGTGTCTATTTGGGTGCACCTGATACTTACTGAAAGGAAACGACTTTGCGAGTTTCATCATTTGCATAACCAGCTAAAGGAAGACGGGATAAATTTTTTTGAATGCTACCGTATGAATGAAGTGACAATTAGTTATATATTGAATGCGATCCGCACATCAGTAGGAAAATTTTCAAACTTAAGGACCACGTTTTACAAATAACACCAGAAGAACATTTTGCTGTGACATTAAGGTAAGTAATAAAACAATTCTTTCTCCAAATACATCGAAACTTTATTTCACAAGTATTGTACATTAAGGAGAGGTGGAAGGCAAACAAATATTTTGTGTGCATTAGTTTAATAATATTTTGTATATGAAAGTAGAACTTTTTCTGGTTAAAATGATATATAATAATTAATAAGTGTACTTTATACGAGTATTTCATTATAGAAATAAATAATATAAGTGACGAGACTAGTATCAAAGACGGACAGGTCCATTTTTTTTAATTTCCAGGTTTTAATTAATTCCCATGCTATGTTTGGTGCTCTTTCATGTTAGCTTATGCATATGTTTCAAAAACGGACAGAACCCATTTAAAATTAGATATAAAGTCAAGTGTAAACTTTAGTTCAAAATTCGGCCAAGTCCAATACTGTCTACTTTCGTTACTTTCATATATGGACAAGTTCTTTGTAACCAATCAGATGTCTCTATTAGGTACTAAACAGCTGTTATTCACGTCTTCAACAGTTGAAGACGTGAATCAAAGTTACATGAATCAGTTACTGTCATGGCCAGTAGATTTTTCCAGTGCCAATGTTGTATTAAAAGTATATGGTGTTGATCACTGACTTGTTTCATAAATAAAATGAATTATAAATAAAATTTCGTGAAAATTAATCCAAAAGAATGTCCCGGCCATAGTCAGAAAATAGGTGTCAAATTTTAATAGTTAAATAATTTTTAATTCCGTACCTATTTCATTATTGGTTTAAATCTTGTTTACAAAATATAAACTATCAGCTGCAGTTGTTATAACTTAACTAGTTTTCAGTTTTATAGAAATTTGTTTTAATGTCACTATTTTAGTTAAGAATTTATTGTAAATTGTTTTAAAACAATAATGGCTAATATGTTTCTAAGTGTAAAATTGTCTTCATTTTAATTTTGTTTTAATTTGTTCATAATTCAGTTATTTACAAAAAAAAAAAAAAAAACATTGCAATTTTTTAAATGGTATGAGTTTCCAAAACAGACAGAATTATTAAAAAATGGCTACCTTTCAAAAACGGTCAAGTCCTCTCTTTGGTTTCAAAGATGGACAAGTCCACTTTCTATTTCAAAATTACGGGTTAAATATACATTCTACAGTGTAACAAACTTAAGAAATACAGAAAGAAATTTACCATAGTTAAAGTTGTGTGGTGCAACAGATTCAGCTGAATGGAACCGAAAAATCCTGAACGAATCTGTCGCAAAGGACGGACTCCAATTCATTCCTTTGTTGGGGGATCGTTCGGCCGAACACTGCTCCAGTGGACGGCCTGGCTTAAAGGTATATAGTGAAGATCAGGCCAGTTCCCATGATAGCTGTTTCGTCTTGCGCACATCTCTGAAGTTGTGGGAGGGGGTCACAATAAAAACGAAGAAAGATAGAGATCAAAATTGAAAGTGTGGAATAGTACTGCTTGCTTGCTTGCTCAGAGTCCGTTCGTTACAAAGCTGTATCGAAAGAAGAAGAAAATACGTCGCTACTGGTTTGAGTTTGATCGTTCGTGTAAATCATTAGAAAAATTTTGTCTAGTGAATTACTAGTTGGAAATTTGTCACTAGTTGAAAATCAAATGGTTGCCCTAAATTCAGAGTTTAAACATTTGAAAATATTGTGGAAAGCATTGTGAACATTCGTAGGCCTAAGTGGTGTCTATGTTATAAAGTAACTACTATTTTA
>JAGFPH010000172.1:813935-846566 GCA_018207615.1 Philaenus spumarius | reverse complement strand
TTCGTAGGCCTAAGTGGTGTCTATGTTATAAAGTAACTACTATTTTACTAAAAATTCAATAAATAACTGACTCTTTTTTTGTTTAACAATGTAAATGTTTATTTAACAAGATATCAAAATACAAGTTTCTCCTTTGAGAATTTAAATTAGAGCACTTTTACAATTGTACTGTTTTATTTTAATACAACTTAAAATTAAATTACTTTTATAATATAGCTTCTCTTATTAAAATCAAAACAATTATTTATAGGCCTATATAATTTATTATGGAAAAAACTCTTTATCTCAGGTTAAATAGAACCTGGCTGTTAAATAACTTTGGAAATCAAGAATTGTGTGTATACGAATTGGTTATTTTATACATTACGTATGTTTGTATTTACTATTCCAGATTTTTGTTACTCAATAAACAGAATTTTTGGAAAATTTATGAATTTATTCTTTCTCTTTCCTTTGAAAATTTTATAATGCCTTCTCCTTTTCATAAAAGATTGTGCATCCTCCAGAGCCCTCCCGGTGAACCGGAGGCATTTCACATGGTCAGAAATAAAATCAGCGCCCCCAAAAAAGCCCCGATTGTCGCGGCATTTCATCCATTTTTAGAGGTTTAAAAAAAATTAAGTGCACTTTTAGATGCACTTTATGCACCCGTGATGCTTTTCCGATTTCTCCCGAAACTGGTCATATATGTAGACTTTTTCCTGGTATTTTTCTGAACACGATGGAGAAAACTGCATCCAAATCGGAGCTGTAGGCAAAAGTTTATTTATTTTTCAGTACTTTTCTGGTCTATCGGTAAAGAAAGCTAAAAGTAGTCAAGGAAATAATTGTTATAAATATGGTTATTTATAGCAATAATCTATTATTTTTTTGATCATTCTATTGCTGTATTTTGTAAGGAAAAGTAGTTAATTTTGTAATTACTATTTTAACTGAGTAGGTCATCAATGTTTTCTTTACTTATTATTTATAAGATGTTATAATGGTCTAGTTGCAACTCCTCCAACAGTCACCTGACCAGGAGTATTGTCGGTTATTTTTCTAGTAATGTATTTCAAAATTAAATAAAGATATTTTATTATTATTGGTCATATAAGTAACATGAGATTTATATAGAAAACAACTTCATGTTTAGTTTGTGGCAGAAAATGCTCTTTTGTTAATGTGAAGACACAAATAATAGCCTACGCTGTGAATGAGGTTTGAACTTATAGTTTCTTCTAAAAACAATACTATGTCAATACAGATCTCACCAGATGAAAATTTAGGCCTTTCAGAAGAAATATATGTATTGTTTTCAAAGTATATATGATTCCTTATAATTTCAAATAGCTATTCTAAATTTGTATGAACTGGACATAATTGCATTTACAATAAAATAAACTTATTTTATTTCATTAATTCAATTCAGTGGCAGATCCAGGACCTCATCTGGGAGGGGGCAATACTTCCCGGGTATGCAAAATAACTGGCAGGTTTTGGGGGGGAGGGGGGTTCCCACAAAATATAAAAAATGTTAACGCAAAACGTTAAATTTTGAATGGAAATATTTTGATTGTTTACAATGTTTTACTTGTTAAATTCTTTATTTTTGTATTTACTGATGACTAAAAACTTTGGTTAGGCATCAGCCTTCGTACAACGCACTTTTGATTGTTTGCTTGAGATCTTATTCTCACTTGTATTAAATATGTCAAAATATTACTTTTTGTGACGACCTCTAATAAGTGAAGCTCTGATGTTGGGACATAAGCTCCGAAACGAGTAAGAACAAGAAAACAGAAGTTACAGATGATGTGACATTGTATCACTTAAGCCTATAACCATATTATTGTGAGTGAGAACAATATTTTTGTTCACCATACAATACTTTTGACTTCGATAAAATTCAACAAATCTATTTCGGATTTCAATTTTATTCACAAATTAAAACGTGCGTATGCCTACACTCCTACAATATAATATTTTATTTATTACTTGCGGAATTATCGGGGGTTAGATTTTTAGTGATTTTATTATTTGTTACTAACCGTCATTGTTTTTAATAGTTTTAATTTAGAATTACATAAAGTAAATGAACAATGAAGTAAATGAAGTACTAACAAAAGGATTTTTTATTTGAACAAACTTTAAAAATAAAACTCGTTCTTAATTTGATTAAGGTACGTAAATATAGGCCTATCGCCTATATATATATATATACGTGAACAACTGTGTCAGAATAAAAAATGAAGATTTCCTGTTGATGTATTCTGTTGTTTTTTTTTTTTTATATATAAAAAGAAGTTAGTTTTGAAGTTTGTTTCATATTAGTTCAAAACTATATGTCAATAAAATATCAAACAAAAATACAACTAAAATACACCAACAAATTAGAAAACTTGATCTGTTTTTGAAGTTAACAACTAGCCAAAAGAGCTAAGAAAACCATAGATTAAAAATTTTACTATATAAGTTACTTAAGCCGAAAACGAAGCAAGACGCGACGTGCGCAATTCGTAGTCAGAACGGTGACCCAACCGATTCAACTTCAATAAGCAAGAAACAAACTAGGAAATCGATTGCTTTCCCGATCAATTTTTCTATGCGTTAATCTCGCGTTTTTCCTGTAGAAATCAGAATGTAATAATACATGTAACATTTTTGTTTCGGAGTTCGGGAGGGGCAATTGCCCCCTTTGCCCCTCCCCTGGATCTGTGCCTGATTCAATTAGTAGGACTAATTGCTTGGGCGTAGATAATCATACTCAATCATTATTTATTTTCAAACAAAATTACCTTGCTTTTTATGGAAATAAAATGTTGCAATTTAGGCTAAGCTAAACATTGAACAATGTTAGCAGTTTGACAAAAGAAGTTTCATTTCTAAAACAAAAGACAAAAGCATGGCACGTGTTTAGGCAATAACATAACCAAGCAACGCTAATGAATGCTAAATCAGTTTGTCCCAATAAAAAAAAAACAATGAATTGAACTGACTCATGAACAATCTGCTTAGGTTCATAACTAATTGTAATCACAATTTTGTCCGCTTTATATAAATTTAGTACAAAAATAAATTATTTACTGTTTTAAAAAAATATTACTTTCGAATAGTTACAGATTGTATCAGTTTGATTTTGTGTCGACGCAGTATTGCTGTTAGAATATATTACAAGTTCAATAATCATAGTAGATTCTCGAAATAATAAATTGACAGAACACAAATTATAATCATGAAGGTTTTAGGTGTTTTTATAAACATCATGTTACTTGTAAAACTACTTTTATCTGGACGTAATCCGGCGCATGGTTTAATGCGCGTTACAGATAACAATGTAACTATGAGTAAAGCTGCATACCATCACCGTGGTAACAAAGGAAATAGGAACGAGAGGCCTCACCGAATATTTGGTAGGAAAGAAGTTAAATCTATTGAAGAGTTTCCTTACATGGCGTTTATGACTTATTGGGTGAGTATTTGGGGTCTTTTCTACTATACGACCGCATGGCTCAAACTATTTTCTATACTAAAATAAAATAGGTTTTCTCACCTCAATTGATGAAATCATCTATAAAATAAATGCTTTTATTGTTTTCACAAAATACACAAAATAAAAAAACACACAACACAAACTAATTACATGTGAACGTTTTTATGACTTTTACACTTCTGGTTAGGTATGGGTTAGGTTAGGTTAGGTTACGAGCCATGTGGTCGTATAATAGAAATGCAGTCGTATAATAGCCATGCGGTCGTATAATAGAAATGCAGTCGTATAATAGCCATGCGGTCGTATAATAGAAAAGACCCAGTATTTGCATTAGTTTTATTGCGATTACATGTCCTATACATAATCATCAGACCATAGTACAGATTGTTATGTTTCTTCTTGACAATGATATGTTTCTTTTAAATAATAACAATTATATATTTTATTATTAAGTTCACTTTATTAAACTGTTAAGAGTGTTAAGATACAACGACCATGTACTGACTCACTTCTTACATTTTTACAGACATCATTGCATCTGCTCTCTGCAGTGATGCAACCATTACATATTTAATTCTTTTACTTTACATATATATACAACATCTCCTTCTTTTACAAACAATTTTATTTTTTTTTTTTTTCTTAACCCTAGAACTGGCATGGTTAAAGCTCAAATTGAAAAGCCCGTTTATAGCGCTTTGCAAGCATATTTTTAAAAATTCGCCAAAAATAGTAAATGAACCCCAATCCAAAAGTGTTCCATAGCTTTTTTGTAGAAGAAACTTCAAAGAATTCAAATATGCCACTAAAAATTAGTTTCTTTTGAAATTGTTAAAGTTGTTAGCTTAGAAAGCGAAAAATGTTCAGAAACGGAAGGAAAAAAAAGAACTTTATGCCTACATAAAAAATAGTAAAACATTTTTGTAATTTTTTTCAAAATACACAAAAGTTTTATAATTTAGTTCTAAATAGAAATATGTAAAAATATATTTCAATTTCACAAATTTTAGTTCAAAATAACATTTTGAACGTTTTTACTACATAACCTGCAAATCTTGACTAATTTCAAGTGACTAGCCTATGCCAAGATATTTTTTACCAAACAATGTTTTTTTTATACCAAAAATTCGAGAATGAAATGTAGAATCGAATAGCATTCTACCCAGTTTCAAATAACTTTACATTTTGTAATGAAAATTCAAAAACCTCAAATCGGCATTTTAACCTAAAACTTATTTCTATAGCCTATGTTATTTATAAACTTACCGTTTTATTACAACACCGTTATAAGCCTAATTTCACTCAAACACAATCTACACTTATTTATTTATAACTAAAACACAATATAACACTATTTTATAAACTGTAATAACCATAAAATAACACAAAACAAATGTCAACAAATGAAGTCAACTAGACGGCTGGCGTTCGATGAATTGTGTTCACTTCCTTCACTTGTAAAGCTTTGTTATACCAACCTATGAGATCTAAATGTATAGAATTTTACATAGATAAAAACTGTGAAGATTTCTGTTTATAACCATATATTGTACATTTTAGGTATATATCGAATAAGACTGTAAGAATCGATTCTAAACAGGCTTGCGTATTGGCCAAATATATATGACCAATTACAAGCTTTTACCGTATATCCTATAGAACAGCTGTTTTCAGAGTAACATGTGATTTGAAGACACAGTTTGAAACAGAATCGTCTGCTAAATTCAATGCTGTAATGATCTTCTTCATAAATAACTTCTGTGAGGAATTACAGACCGTTGAAAATGAGACAAAGTCTTGACAGTATACGGCGTTCATTGACGCGTGAATCATAGGTGATTTAGGTACTACAATTTTGAAACAGTGATTACGTATGTAAATATGTGTTCTACAAAAAAGTTGTAAATACAAAAATTATAGTTTAATTCATTACCTTTCCAACGGTACCGGTTTTATTACGATTAAATCATTTTAAGTGGATATAATGATCGATTGTGCAAATTCTCGCAAAGGTTCGAGCGGGTTGCGTTGCCCCTGAGAGACTGCAGTCAAAACTGCAGTCTGCCACTTTGAGGGTTAAAGAATTTACTACAAAACAAATTAACTTAACATCTCCTTCTTTTACAACAATTTTTATCCTTAAAGAATTTACTACAAAACAAATTAACTTAACATCTCCTTCTTTTACAACAATTTTTTATCCTTAAACAAGTTATTCAAATTTAGTGGGTGGTTTTACGACTCTTCCACTTCTTGTTTTATACAATTGACCATTGTTATTATTATTATTGGAATTGTTATTATTATTTGTATTAGCACCTTGCATTTTAGCTGTGCTTACATTATTGTCTTGTCCGGTTATTATCCTACATTGATCATTAATTGGTGATTTTTCTATATAGTGTTCATCAATGTTACTTTTAAATTGAGGACTATTCTTCGATGGCCTCAAATGATGTGAATTTCTACGCAACACTACGTTGTTCTCATTTTTAATTATATAAGAACGTGGACTAGTATCTTCTCTTACCACCTGTGCGGGTTCCCATATCCCTTTATTCCTATATACTACATTACTAGGAATTTTATATTCTGCTCTAGTTCTTGAATTTTTATTATAGTACAATTCTGACTTTTGTTTAGCTTTTAACAATAATTCTTTTACTTCCTCTTCTATTCGAGGTTTTAAGTTTTTATCATATATTGGAATTTTAGTTCGCAATATTCTACCCATTAGCATTTGAGAAGGTGCTAGTCCCGTACTTTTGACAGGTGTGGTTCTATAATCTAACAGAGCTATCAAAACATCAATTTTAGTCTTACTCCTCTTTAGAATACTCTTTACTATTTGAACTGCTCTTTCAGCCATTCCATTAGACTTAGGGTATCTAGGACTACTATAACAAAATTGAAAATTCATTTCCTTTGCAAAATTTTTAAAACTGTAAGAACCAAATGGCATGTTATCGCTACAAACTATTTTAGGGATCCCATGATTTGAGAATATTATTCTTAGCTTTTCAATCACTTCATCAGATTGCATATTTTTTAATTCTATTAACTCTATCCATTTAGAGTAGTAATCAATCAAAACTATATAAGGTTTACCTTTACATTCTAATAAATCAACTCCAACTTTTTCAAATGGTAAGTTTGGTATTGGATGTGAAAGTAATGGTTCTTTAGTGTTGTTATTCCTATATCTTTCACAAATACTACATTTACTTACATGTTTTTCTATATCTAAATTAATATTCGGCCAATGTACTGTTTGACGAGCCCTTAATTTTGTTTTTTCTATTCCCATGTGTGATTCATGTAACAAACTTAATATTTTATTTCTTAGACTTACTGGAACAACTATCCTATGATCTAGAAATACTATGTCATCCTCTACACACAACCTATCTTGCATTTGATAATAAAATTTGATGTTTTCAGGTACATCTTGTTTGTTATCTGGCCAACCCTCTGTAATACTCTTAATTAAGCACTTTAAAGTACTGTTACTTTTAGTTTCATTCCTTATTTCTAATATTCTATCATCAGATACCTGTGCATATTTTGTTAAACTATGTACAACTTCATCTAATTCAGGATCATCAAAAACTTTATCTTTTACATATGATCTGGATAATAAGTCAGCTACATACATTAGCTTGCCTGGTAGGTATTTTACACTTAATCTATACTTTAATAGTTTAAGACACATTCTTTGCAATCGTGTACTATTTATACTAGATATACTTTTTTTCATTATTGAAACTATTGGCTTATGATCTGTCAGTACTTCAACTTTTCTACCATAGATAAAATTATGAAATTTTTTAGTAGCTTCCACAATACTTGACATTTCTTTCTCACATTGAGAATAATTTTTTTGTGTTTCTGTAAGGCTTCTTGAGCCATAAGCAACAGGTTTACTATCATGCAATAGTACAAATCCCATCCCGTCCTTAGAACTATCACATTGCAAAACAATTGTTTTGGATTCATCAAAATTACTTAAAACGGGAGCTTTCACTATTATTTGTTTAAGATCGGTTAATTGTTTTTCATGTATTGGCAACCAGCAAAACTCTGTGTTTTTCTTTAGCAAGGCTCTTAATGACCCTGTTAGGTTTACCATATTAGGGATGAAGTCCCTTAAATAATTAAATAACCCAATTATACGCTGTAATTCTTTCTTACACTTAGGACTTTCTACAGCACTAATAGCCTTAACTCGATCTGGGTCTGGACTTTTTCCTGTTTTATTAAACCTGTGTCCCAAATATTTGACTTCATTTACTTTATATTGTAATTTACTTTGATTAAATTTAATATTAAGTTTCCTAGCCCTATCAATGACTTGTCTGAGAATTGCATCATGTTCTTTTTCATTTTCCGCCGCTATCAGCAGATCATCAAAGTATATTATTACGCCTTTTATGTCCCCAAAATTTTTTTCATTATTACTTTGAAAAAATTCAGGACTTATTTTAAGCCCGAAAGGAAGTCTCAAATATCTATACCAAATGGTGTACTAAAAGCACAATGCTTAGATGATTCTTCATCTAGTTCTATCTGGTAAAATCCCTCTTTTAAATCTAGTACAGTAAAAATATTCTTATTACATAATTTATGTGAAATTTCTTGTAATGATGGAATTAAATGTGGTTTACTTTTAGTGGCTTTATTTAAATCTTGTGGATCTATGCATAACCTAACCTTTCCATCTTTTTTCTCTACTATTATTAAATTACTAACAAAGCTTGTAGGATTCTCATACTTTTTAATTATGCCTTCCTTTTCTAATCTATCTAGACTTTCTTTAACTTTTGTTCGCAGCACTAGAGGAATTCGTCTAGGCGGCTTTATCGTTACGCTGACATTAGGTTTTAAGTCTAAATGGCATTTAATATTAAATTCACCTAATCCAGTAAATAATTCTTTGTTTTGATCTATAAACTCATCTTTGTCTACTGTTATGCCTATTTCACTTATTCTACTAATCAATTTAAGTTTAGTACAACTATCTAATCCTAAAATACCAGTATTACATTGTTTAGTGTTCACCACAACAAATTCAATTTTATCACAAGCATTTTTTGTTTTACAGTTCAATACAGTTTTACCTACAGTCTGTATTTTTGTTCCCCCATAAGCTTCTAATATTATTCTGGTAGGTTCTAACCTAACCTTACTCTGTAATTTCTTATATACTTGTAATGGCAATACATTTACTTCAGCCCCTGTATCCAATTTTAATCTTAGTTTAGTCTTATCATTAATAAGTACATTCTCATACCACTGATTTGTCTCCTTATGTCTGTTAATATTTATATTATTTACAACAAAATTTTCAATACTGGCATCTCTATCTAAGTCGTCAGGCATTTTTAGCACCCTAACATTTTTTACTTTACATCCTACAGCAAAATGATTTAGTGTGTTGCACTTATTGCAACGTTTCCCATAAGCAGGACAATTAGCTGGTAAATGTGTCTTACCACACTTTTTACATAAATATGGTACAGTCCTATTTTTAAATTTATTATTCTTTAAATTACTTTTAGGCTTAGGCCTAGAATCTTCAAAGTGTGGTCCTACCTTCCGGCTTCCTTTATAATCTGTCTTACTTTTTGTCGGCCCTTCTTTCCTTGAAGATTTTTGGTAGACTGTGTTGATTACAGCAGCTTGTGTTCCATCTCGGCCTTGGATGGTCTCTGCTTGGCGTTTTCCTGTCTCTGTCGCCCTACAGATGTGAATTGTCTTTTCCAGGCTTAGGTTGTCTTCTCGCAACATTCTTTCTTGGAGACTACTATCTTCTATGCCTAAGATAATTCTATCCCTTAATAGGCTATCAGTTTGATCTCCGAATTCACAAGATTTAATTAACTTCTTTAAATCAGTAAGAAAACTATTTAGTGGTTCACCGTTTTTTTGACACCTAGAATTAAACTTAAACCATTCCACAACAACATTCGTTTTGGGGTTAGCATATTCTTGAAATGAACTAAGCACTTTTTCATAGTCTTTTTTATCGGTTTCTTTTAAATTAAATGTGTCAAATAGATCTACAGCTTCCTCACCTATTACATTAAGTAAAATGGCAGCTTTTACATCAGAGTCTTTAGATTCATGTCCAGCAGCTTTCATGTATATTAAAAAGTTTTGTTTAAATCTTCTGAAGTTTTCTTTTAAATTACCGTCCAATTTTAAAGACGAAGGAGGTTTAAACTCCATTTTATTATACAATACAATTCACTTTTTCACTCGACCACATGCATTTTTTGTTTTAGGTTACCTATAGTCGATTTTTATTTTCATCAACTTCACTTGAACACACTAAGTTCTTCTTCCTCAGCGCCATGTTCTTCTTGACAATGATATGTTTCTTTTAAATAATAACAATTACATATTTTATTATTAAGTTCACTTTATTAAACTGTTAAGAGTGTTAAGATACAACGACCATGTGTAACGGGTCCCGCCTCGTTGGGCTCGGCTCTCCTGTGTCCGAATCCTGAAGCGGCGTTTTCCTTGGTCGGGCTGTACCTTTCTGTCCTCGCACGGACGTACGGGCGTTGTCAGGATGGTGGATGGCGAGAAGGTTCGTTAAAGAAACGGTAAACTCATGGTCGATTTCGAACGTTTATTAAACCATTTAGTACAGCGACTACTCTGTTGGTTCCCTAATACTAAGTATTACGCCATGAGGCCAAAGCAAGATCAATCCCCCATTTAATATTGAGTCTAATCGCGGACGCGTTCACTTCCAGACTAACTGATGCATCTCTCGATGCTTTTCTCTAGCGTTCCCCTCCCTTAGTTAACTAGGAATTGTCTTCTCAGCGATGTACCTTTAGCCAGCCTATACTATGTCCGCTGATAGTGGACCCTTTAATATTTAATATCTTTACTTATTACTTATAATTATTTACGAGTTGAGGGGTCCCTGTCACATCACCCCCGGCTTCACCAGAGTCGGCCCCTTCGACTCCTTTACTACTCCGACGTGCAGCTCTTTGATGTTAGGTTTATTATTTTTTTTTTCAACAACAATCTAAAGAAGTCTGCAATGATTTGCTCAAACCACCCTTGTTCGTTTTTTTTTTCTCAGAGGGCTGGTCGAGTCTTTGATCATTGATATTATTTAAGTTTTTTTTTCTCTCTCTTTCCTCATGGTCGGAAAGCTTCTCTGGTGAGCGGTGGGCAGAAGGACTCAATCCCCCCCCAACTCACAATGTCATAAAATGATTTTAACAAAAAAAAAACAAATAAACATTGGCTATTTTTATTACCACAAAGAAAAATTAACTAAAAAAAATCAAAATCAAAAATGAGACACCCAACTCCTAGTCAATCCACGACGTTAATCATTTTATTTCCTTTTTTTTTTTTCTTCTTTTTTTTTTAAATGCTTGCTTTGGTCTACTTGTAATTTGTGTTTAGTAGCCTTACTAAACATTAAGTTTATTTAAAAATTTATGACGTTAAGCCATTTGAGACTATTTTCTCAAAATCCTAAAATATAAAATATAACTATTCAATTTAACAATGTAAAAAAAAATATACAAATTCAATTTGTAAACATTTTAAACAATTATTATCGTTCATGGTAACCAACAGAGAGTACTTAATCCTAATAATACAAAGATAAGTTGCACATTATTTTAGTACAACTCCCAAAATAACATTGTTCATTTATATCACCAAATGTAGCTATTAATTGCATATAATAAATCCAATTTTCATAAGAAAAAACATTTTTACAAAGCTGCCCAATGTTAACAGGAAAGTATTGTAGAAAAACATAAACCTGTAAACTTAATTCTAAATCTCCAACTACTTAAACACTATAATAACAAGTTTCACTAATTGTAGTTTTATTTCCATCAAAATCAAGGTGACATGATTTAAATGAGTGAAGTTACATATTGTATGAGTGAGATTACAAACATTACAAAGAAATTTATAAATGAGGCGACCTGTAGATAGCCTATTCCGTGTGGAAAACTGATTATGTATATCATACATTTTGCTTTTTCTTTTATTTTTATCCCCTTAATTTACAACCCAAAAAATTGTATCACACAAAGTCCCCTGAATTAATAGCAATTTATACTTTCCCCTTTTTGTCTTATTTGTTGGAAAGAAACTAAAAATAAAAATAAGCTATTCCAAAAGGCATAAAGCTGTTACATTCCCCTCCATTGTCATAAAATAAAAAAATCATTGCTGCCATCTTTAATGGTTTATCAAAAAAAATAATTTTATTTAAAAATCAATAGACACTTAGTCATTATTACTACTATATGTAATATTTTATCTGTAATAATATTTTAAATTAAAACTGTAATTATGTAGAGAAAAAAAAGTGTTTTGTATCCAAAAACTATTATTTCTTGTGATAAATGAAAAGTTGTTTTGAAAAAAAAATATTTTAATGTTTGTATATCCAAAATTGTTCTTAATTTAACATCATTGAAAAAAATATAAAAGAGTAAAAAAAATCCTTGTTTAACATTTCAAACCCATCACATCCTTATAAATTCAACTTAATTTATTAATCAATAGAAATATAGCTTATAGCTTAAAAGTGTACTTAGAATTTGGTATAACATATAAAAATGTAAAACTTTGAACAGGCACTTCATTTTAATCATTATATTTGTAAAATTGTACTCATGTGGCAGTTGTTTGTTAGAGTGCGTTGGATTCTATCTCACAGCAGATGGAGATTCCAACAGCAGTTTGGTTGGTCAGTTCCAAACTCGTAAGTCGCCCACATGGTAGCAAGAATGTGATTGTGTCTGTCTCTCATATATATGCTCAGGATTGACTCCCTCTCTCCACACCTCATTATTTTACTATTAACAAAAAAACAGTTATGATGAGTAAAAGGCCATTTACATGACAACATATCATTTTTCTATATATTTCAAATTATTAATTACTCATTCAATTCAATAAACTTTTTAGAAATTTCATAGATTTCATTGTTATCATTGAAACAAGTTTAAATGCATTTGCGTTTATCTCAATTACTTTTAAAACATTTCCTCAAAAAAAAATTAAAACCCATCATTACCTGTAGAACCATGAATTGAAAATTGTATTTCCAAAAGTGTAATATTGTTATGAAAAAAAAAGTTGCAAGTTTTAGATTAGTTGCAAAAAAATTTGCTTGTCTATTATTCCCCTGTGTTTTGAATGCTACTGTATCATACATTGTGAAGCAATTATGAAATTTCACTTGGGACAGGTTTCCTCATTCATCCCTTTATGCAAATAATTTAAACTTGGCTTCATTTCATTGTCCTACTATTTCCTTATATAAGTTAACTTTTTCTTTTATTACATTTTATTTTCATTCATGTGAAACTTGTCACTTAATTATTATTATTTGTTTATACTTCTAATTAAAATAAATAAAAAAAAATTATTAACCCTTCCTATTCTAAACCTGTAAAAAAAAATAATTAGATTAACAGAATGTCTCTACTCATGGTAGCTTATAAGACGGCCTTCTCAGATCACATTCTAATCCTTAAGTCCTGTAGATCCAATTGTGTTTCTTCTTTCTGTCCTATATTTATCACCGTACTTCTGTTTGTTTTCTGAGAATCTGAACAACATCTAAATATTCCATTTGTTAAACATGATATTTTTTTGTATACATAATATATTAACACGACTGTTATTAAACTACATACTCCATACATGGTCCAACTGACATTTCTAATAATTTTAATATTATTTTCTTTCTTTGATTGAATGTGCAGAAGTAACCTATCTAACCTGACTCCATTTGAATTAAATTTATCCATCTCTTCCAAATTCCCCCATGACTCATTTGTTAGTTTATTTAAAAAAATTGTCCTCAGTTACTACTGCTTCATTCAACCATATAATTGCAACTATTAATTTTGAAATGTTAAATTCTATCATAATTGTCCACTTAGTTCTTGTTACTAATACATCTGTTAATCTTTCAAAACTATTCCCTTATTATTTTTTCTACTGTTAAGAACATTATTAATAATATAGTAATTCGTATTAGCTCCATTTGAAAATTAAAGTAAGATAAACTACAACGTAAGATAAAAAGGCTTATAGAGTTTAACTATAGTATGGTGGATTATCCACAGTTACCCCCTCCTCTGATTCTAAGTTAGTTGAGATTTCCAGTTATACCCACTTAGTTAATGTTAAATTTAAAACTGTGTAGTCGAACAATGCTTCTACGTAGTGGTTTAGCAAGTTTGCACATTTTTGCACGTGCACAGTTTTACTGTGAACTTCTAGACTGCTATAATTCCCAGCATGTCAGCATTGTGACATCCTGTTAATTCTGAATCAACTCGTGACAAATTCTTACATCAACAAATAATTCTATGAACCTTTTTATATTGTGACTAATCCCATTTTATCTACGTTTGCTGAATAATATTCAAGCTACACGTTAGTCAGCACTTCTGACTTACATTAAAAATGCAGTATATAATTTATAATTGAAATTTAAAAATAATCTTGCTTTCTACCCCATGACGTTAATAGCTAATATATTTTTAACAATTTTATTATAACTCACTCCCTCTTTTTTTTTTTTGTGACCTCTCATCACATTGGCTCGCTTCGAGGAGATCGCTCTTCCTTTTTCGATTAATCTAATGAAGTTTATAAAGACTTCAAACTTGAAATCAACGAATAGCCTAGCCATTTAACGTATCTAGACCATTCGCCTACATCCTTCCTACCATTAAAAGTAGCTTCCTATCGCATTTGTCAATTAATTTTACTCAATTCCTTGATGTAAAATCAACATTTCATACAATTCCTGTATAAAACCTATTATTTGCACATGTTTGCAATACATAATTATTTCGAAGACATTCTTTGACGTCTTCCGTCGTCGACTATATCTAAATAGTTATTTAATCCGCATTACTTATTATTTCAACATAAATAATAACCGTAATATTTCACATTTATTTCCTCATTATTAATCTTATCATAATACATATTTATTCGTCGCACTTTTCTACATAACGTAGTACTCTCATAATTAATAAACTGTTCATATCTTAATGTTTTGATACATCTTAAACTGTTTAGCACGTTGCACCATTACTGTACAATCTCACTTATTTATATAAGAATATTCGTCGATCACATGATTTACATATTTCATTTATTATAAATTTTGAATGAAGTAGCACTATTTTGATTTACTTGTAACAATTCAACACATTTTCCCATTAATCATTTATCATTTAAATTATACACAAACAATCATAATATAATATTTATCGATATTCAAGATCAAAGATTAATATTCGCTTTATATATTCATATTCATTCATTCATACCAATATCGAAATAGAAAAAAAAAACTTTACGAATTTATTTTATTTAAACTTATTGTCCGGACTATACATGAATTTAAATTACATTGTCTAGAAGTGTGAAAATTGTAGGTGGATAGGCATAGAAATGTGGCAAAAGTGCCGGAAATGAAGAAGGGTTGTATACTTACCCTTATTTAAGACAATGTTCAAATTAGTGTATATTCATTCCAACAAATTAAAATAACATTCACCCACTTATACTTCTAACTTGTATAAACTTGTACAACTATATATTTTTATTTTATAATATACCTTATCATTTTTTCACCTTATTTCATAAGCAAAACAATATTATTTGTAAGTACTCCTTTAACACGTTTAAATATCTTTCTTCCTTATCAATACTGAAATCGCCCTAATTCCATTTAAACAAGTCATAACTCCACTTAACTCTTTCAATTATGGACCTTTTCATAACTATGAAATATTCTCTTATTAAAAAAAATTAGTTTATTTTACAAACGTTCTTAGACTACTCATTTATTATACTTCTTAACTTTTTCAGTTTTACTCGTAAACCATTTTTCTATACTCGTTGAATAAAAAACGTAACATTTTATTATTATTTCACTTAACTGACATTTTTTCATTTTCAAAAGTTTCCTCTAAGTGTATAAACAAATTATACATTTTCAATATTTATTGAAAATAAATATAAATATAAATATTGACCTCATTTTATTATTTTCCTTCATTATTTTGTTATGTCATACTTAATAGACAAAACATTCCAATATTTAAAACTATATCCAATTGAACTGCAATATTTATTAACTATTCTGAATTCCTTTGTTTATGCGTGAAAGTCAAATTTTATGAATCACCCTTTTAGTTTAACACAACATACAAATCCTTTAGTTTCTTAACTACAAATGTTTATAAAACCCAAAAGTTATTCTCCATTAAAACATTTCCTCAAAAACTTTTATGAATTACCTTTAACTTTTATTAAAGTTTGTAATAGTACAAAAAAACTTTATTTATTTAATAGGTAGAAATTTAATCATTATTCTACCCTTAACCCTTATTAAAAATAACCTTCTTAAAGACTCTTCTAGTCTACAACCCTATGCGTCCTTCTGATCACCTTTTTGAGACACTTATGCCGTCAGGAGGATTTACACCTTTACTTTGTCATATAAGTATGTGTTCCAAACCTACTTAGTTCAATTTTGAATCCTACATGACAATTCAAGCTATTCAAAGTCCCAGCAGCACTGCTCATCGTTGATTTTTCAAGGCTAGTAATAATTTATAACCCCCAAAAACGTTATTTATTTTTAATTATTAAAAAAAAGATTATTTTTTTACTTAAAACAATTTTACACGATGCCTAATGATGTTTAATAACATTATCTAATTGTATTTTATTTTTATTTAATGTATAAAGTACTTTAAAATCAATTTATTTCAAAGTTTTTGTTCCTGTCCCATGATAAATCAAACAGCGTTACAAACTTGCTTCAAGGTCTTCGTAGTCGAGCATTTTGTTTACGCAGTCAGCAAAGTAACTTGATAACACACGTCGCTTCTCGAGTCTATGCGCTCTGCCTGTCTCTGTTCCTGATTGAATGTATTGAAACATTTAGCCTAACAAAAACTTTATATTTAGTTTATTTCTTTTTGAAGCTTTAATTAATTTAATTAATTATTATTATCATTCCATGTTACCTCATTACTGTTAACAATTTAATTTTTCTCTTATGTTTACATTTTAAACGAATCCCTACAGTGTTGTGTTCATATAAAGAGTGTTCCATTAGGTAATTCAGGTCCCATATAGTTACCTATTCACCATGATACATTGAAGTTGCATTTCTGTTCCTCCTTAACTATACTTATTTATATTTATACTAATGAACATATTCTGTAATTTTTCTGTCTTTGTCTTTTTACGATAAATCAAAACTTTGAAAACGAGATGGCTTCTTTTTAATACGAATTGGCCTACCTTGCGGTTGTATGAGTGCTGGTACTATGGCACTTGTACTGGCTGCATGAATATCAGGTATAGTTACATCATTAGTGGCGTTCGTAGCTGTTGTACCCGTGGTATCCGTTGTTAAGGTCCCTATTCCTAAATTTTGTCCTAGATCGTTGATTGTAGCATTTTTTAACCGCCTATTTCCCCTAGATTTCCTACTTTTTGGTTGCAATTTGCCATTGCTTACTTCCAAACATGGTTTAACTCTGTTTACATGAACCAATACTTCACGATTTCTGACCTTTAACATTATATTAAATTTTGACATCACTTTTAAAATTTCAAATGGCCTATTATAATTTATAACTATGGCGTGGACCAATATAATTTAGTATTATATCAATTGATTTAATATTTTCCACCAGCTATTGGTTTTTGTTCCGCTATCGTAATTTAGTATTGTATCAATTTATTAAATTTATTAATTTAAAACTTATTTATTAATTTTATAAATAATAATTATTTCACACAACCCTTTTTATTGTCATTAGTGATGCGTGTTCCCAATATTACTCAGCATATTTCCGCGAACCATATTTCATATCTTAAATTAAGTAAAACCTTTACTCCCGTAAACTTTAGGATTTGTCCAGTAGCGATTTGGTTTAGCATTAGCTGCCCCAAATACTATGCCTTTCCTTTATGCGTAGTTAACTATCGCATATCGTTTACGTTAGTAAAAATTTTCTAGCCTATCATGCATGATTTCCTTTATATTTATTAATAACTTTATATTTGTTAATAATTAATTTCTGTATTTATTCAAACATTATTAAAGAAAAATTTGTTCGATTAATTATATAAATTTAAAACTTTTTAAAAACTAAAAATCTGTTAGTTAAAATTATTAAAAAAAAAATTTTTAGACCATGAAGTTTTACCTTTTTTCTTGAAGAATCCCACTTCTCGACACCAGTTGTAACGGTCCCGCCTCGTTGGGCTCGGCTCTCCTGTGTCCGAATCCTGAAGCGGCGTTTTCCCTGGTCGGGCTGTACCTTTCTGTCCTCGCACGGACGTACGGGCGTTGTCAGGATGGTGGATGGCGAGAAGGTTCGTTAAAGAAACGGTAAACTCATGGTCGATTTCGAACGTTTATTAAACCATTTAGTACATCGACTACTCTGTTGGTTCCCTAATACTAAGTATTACGCCATGAGGCCAAAGCAAGATCAATCCCCCATTTAATATTGAGTCTAATCGCGGACGCGTTCACTTCCAGACTAACTGATGCATCTCTCGATGCTTTTCTCTAGCATCCCCCTCCCTTAGTTAACTAGGAATTGTCTTCTCAGCGATGTACCTTTAGCCAGCCTATACTATGTCCGCTGATAGTGGACCCTTTAATATTTAATATCTTTACTTATTACTTATAATTATTTACGAGTTGAGGGGTACCTGTCACACATGTACTGACTCACTTCTTACATTTTTACAGACATCATTGCATCCGCTCTCTGCAGTGATGCAACCTTTACATATTTAATTCTTTTACTTTACATATACAACAAGATTGATTTATAAACTGTAGGCATCAATTTTGCTCCAACTTGTTTCATTGCGTTTTAAAATGACAGCAAAATATTCTAAATTAGCAGAATAATCAAATTTTATATAACAGTAAAATGTTTCATTATATTTGGCAATTAACGGAAGTACAAACTTTTACGATTCTATTAAAATATCAACAATTCAGACCAATAGCCTAATATAGTGATCGTTTAAACCAGGGGTCTCCAAACTACGGCCCGCGGGCCAAATGCGGCCTGCGAAAGAATTTGGTCCGGCCTGTAGACACCAATAAAAAAAGTTTTGTTTTAGATATTGAGAGTGTGCAATGCTGCTGAAAGTGCAGGAGGGGAAAAACCAATGGTGTTACACTGCATTGTTCACCAACTAGCACTGTGTGGGAAAATCCTTGATGTGTCAGAAATAATGGAAGTATTGGTAAAAACTGTAAATTACATCAGATCACATTCTCTTAAACACAGACAGTTTAAGAACTTTTTGTCAGAAATAGAAAGCCAGTACCCAGACATCCCACATCATTGTGAAGTGCGTTGGCTAAGCAGAGGAAAGGTGCTTATGAGGTTTTTTGAGCTAAGCCAAGAAATTGACGTTTTTATGATTGAACAGGGCAAGCCAGTAGAAGAGCTTTTGAGTGATCAGTGGCTATGGAAACCTGCATTTCTTGTTGATATTACCACACATCTTAATATTTTTAATTTGAAACTCCAAGGCAAGAGTTCGTTTGTAAACAATTTGTTTCAACACGTAAAATCTTACTAGTACTTTTTGAAAAACAAGTAGGAAAAACAGTTTTGGACCATTTTGAAACCTGCAAAAACTTTGCTAGTGAAACAAGTGTGCCGTTTCCATTTCAATATGCAGCACAAGCTATTTCAAAACTACACGAGGAGTTTGAAACTCGCTTTTAAGACTTTG
Source organism: Philaenus spumarius (assembly GCA_018207615.1). Taxonomy (NCBI): domain Eukaryota; kingdom Metazoa; phylum Arthropoda; class Insecta; order Hemiptera; family Aphrophoridae; genus Philaenus; species Philaenus spumarius. Next base: position 827,272 of record JAGFPH010000172.1, on the reverse strand, counting down.
ATGTATTACAAAACCCATTTAAATATAAAGTTGAAGATGCTCCTGCAGAACTACAGCTCAAGTTTATTGATCTTATTTCAAATGAAAACTTAAAAGAATACTTCTCCGAGTGTTACAAAAATGAAGACATTCGTCCTTTTTACAGGTATGTAACTAAGTTGTAATATTTTTTTTTTAATACCTAAATTTAATTTAGGTTTTTATTCCAGGTCGTTAAGTGATGAGTTCAAAGCAATAAAGAGTTTTGCGAGAGAAATGATAACTATATTTGGTTCCACATATATTTGTGTGCAAACCTTTTCGAAGATGACACATGTGAAATCAAAATACAGGTCAATGTTGTCGGATGAGCACCTAAAAGCTATGTTCACTATTGGAACTACGAATTTAATCCAAAATGGACAGACATTGTGAATAAAAAACAGCTGCACACATCTTACTAAAAATAAAGACAGGATTTTCTTTTCAAAACTTTTTGTGTTACATATTTTAAGTTTTAATAAATAAGTATGATTCTCTTGAGTGTTTTGTCTTAACCTTTGTATTTAAAATGCTTATTACTTTTTATTTAACTTTAACCAATACAAATTAATTATGTCGGTATAAAAAAGAGTTAAAAATCATATATAAGTTACACTCAAAGACACTTAAAACTTATGTTTAAAAATTTATGTATTTGTAAAAATAGACTGGAAATGCTTAAAAACACTGTTTCCAAGTGTCAAATTTTTCACCCTTTAGAACAAGTCGCCCAGACCCTGTTGGCCCGCCATAGCACCTCGAAATTTCAATACGGCCCTTGGGTAAAATAGTTTGGAGACCCCTGGTTTAAACCATAGTTTTATGTTTATAGGGCCAAGTTATTTTCTAGGCGGTCAAAGATGAAGTAGGTAAGCAAAAAGGATTGTAAAAATACATACATTTTCAACAATTTCTTACTTCAAAGCATTTATAGCCTACTTTAGTTGTATAACTCATATACAAAAACAAACAACACACAGGCATTATAAGAAATTTGTTTTGATTGAAGTTGTAAATTTGTAAACACAACCCCAAAGTATAATCTAGACTAGGTTTTGTCAGAGTATTACAGATGATGAATGAATTCAGAAGTTTTATGTCTAAAGTAGAGGTTGTACAATTTCTTGATGACTATAAATAGAACTCAATTGTGTAAAATGTGAGAAGTGTAAAAATGAGAATTGTAGCCTATATAGCAGAATAAAAACTTTGTTCTTTTCATGTGCTCCCCATTCTCTCAATCAAGTTTTAGTCAATTATTGAGTCCTCTTGTTCGAAAATCTAGTTTTTATACGTTATATTTTTAAGTTCTGCAAGATTAGGAATGGTTTTCATTGAAGCGACATTAAAACTCAAGAGACAGTCGCATGTATTCTTTGTGATGTAATTTAAAAGGCCTGGCCAAATTAATTTACCATCAATAAATTATTCTTATAAATATTAATTTTTTTACTAACTCGAATTCATCCTTTTACAACGAATAACAATAATTATTCAAATATGAATGATAGGTAGTAAAATACTGCTATAAACTTAATAACATTTATTTATATAGTAATACATAGGCCTGACAACAATTACAATTTGTAAATGGCTTGGTTACTAAAATAGAGCAATCATTACAAAATTTAAAATATCTTTTGGTAGTTCCCTTTAAATTGTATGCTTCCATGCAGTTGGTTAAAATTGAAAGGGAGGGTGCCGGCAAAGTCCCCTTGGTACTGTACCCGACCCTAAGATGTACTGTATCTATACTATGTTACTTTATCTAGACTATACAATTAATTAATCCACACCATTTTATGTTTTAAAGGAAACGGACAAAGAAGGTAACAGGATAACAATACAAGCATGCGGAGCCACCATTCTGGATCAAAGACACCTCCTTACTGCGGCACATTGTGTTACTTACTGCTCAAACCACAATTACTGTAAGGAATATGATCCAGAGACGTATACAATATATGCAGGAAGCGTTGCCGCCGAAAGTGCTTTAAATCCAGAAAAAGTAAAAACATGGCATATCCATCCTGAATATCAATTTATTGACAGAATAAATAAGTAGGTATTAAATTAATATAGGTCTAAGATGCAAAAAATCATGTGATCCCATATAACTCACAGTGTTGTACTTATATATAATCATAGGACAAACCAATTCATGCTTTGCAGGCACAATTGAGAACGAAATAACTAAACAATATTAGTTACTGGCGTACAGATCCCTCACTCCGGGAATAAGTCCGAGAGGGGAAGTGAAGAGGGGCCAACCAGAGAGTACACAGATATAAAGAGAGGCTTTTCCTATACTGAACGCATGCTTGGCCAGTGAAGCCAAAAGCCAATTGACACCGCTTAACATATCACGTCATTTATACCTATCGTTCAAAAATTATGAAACTTCACAGTTAGAAGAACCAAACCTTGCTGAAGGCATCAGTGTGCTTTAAATGAACAAAACTTAATACTATCGAATGATTAAAATGTTTTTCTGAAACAAAAATTTAATTAAAAACAAACAAACATTAAATTTTCGACATGCGAGGAAAATTTTGTTATTTGGTAAGAGAAAGAAATATCTGCTGAGATATTTTGCCAAAGAGTTCATTGTTTCATATCTGAAATCCATTGTCATCTACCGTTAGTACTTACTTAGCAATCGTTGATTATTTAAAGGGTTTTAATTGAGCGCTGTAGCTGGCTAATAGTTTAGCCTATTATTGCATAGTGTGATTTTGTTAGTTAATTTTATATGTTATGTAAAGGTTTTTTTATTATTTTTGCAAATAGTTTTGTTAATTTCTAATTTTTGATAACACGAGTTCACGGCAGTGAGTGAACCGGACTGCGCACGGCACTGGCCAAGATCAAAGGAATAGCCGCCATCCTGAGCGGCCAGCTGGCTTCACCGGCGAAACCCCAGTGTCCACTCTATATATCTCTGTGTCCAACGTCATCAGTAAAACCTCAATAAAAAAATATAGACCTATGTTCTTCATTATAAAGTAATGGTAAATAAAAGTGATAAACACATTTTTCTTAGTGAACAGAACGTGTAAAAAATATTTGTTTTATTTGTAAGTATAAATACAGAGTGTCACAAAAAACCGTATCGCACTATAATAAAGGATCGGATTTTATTCATTAAAATAAATGAAAAAATTCAGAAACTTTTTTCGAATTCGAGTTAGTTTTTGTAGTTTTTTGTTTTTAGATTTTGTACAAAAGTATCAAACGTTAAAATAGCAATAACAGTAACTGTGCCCGTCTGTAGTAGGCCTAATGTATTCACATTAGCATGTGTTACAAGTTATGAGGAGAATGCATTGACAAAATAAAGGGAACAGGAAGGCGGGACGTATTTCCTGAGATGCAAAATTTACTTTTACCACAAAAATCATAGTATAATTGATTCCTGTTCTTAATTGTTCGATTTGAGTAAAATTATTCATATATTCCACTATTAATAAGTCAATCTTTTGATCTCGTGCGAATGTCAAAAGAGTTGGTGCATTAGTTGTTAATTTAATAACTACCGTTATTGTTTTTAATTGAATTATTTTAAATCGTATATATGAATGGAAACCGCAAAACCCCAATTTACAATGAGGGGGGGGGGGGCAAGACCCTCTACTCAAAAAATAAAAAGTTTAGGTTTTTAACGGAAATTTCTAGTTGCAAATTGCAAAAAATATTCTATTGTATTAACAAACAAATTGTATTGCTGTTGATTGTCGAGAACACGACAACTCGCCGTAAACTGTTGCAAATGTGAATTTGAGATTTTTTTTAGTGTGTTTCATTTTATCTTTGTGAATAAAAAGAACCAAGTTAATTTTGAGTCATTATACATTTACTGTTTATTATTTTACACACTTACAACAATTATAACAAATATTTGTATTTAAAAACTTACATTTATCTATTATTTTCCTGAAAGTACTGTATTTTAAATTTTACAAAGTAAAACCCTTTTAATCTCTAGACGTTTTACACTTAACATTCGTGTAAGTTCTTAAATGAGTGTACAACTTGTTTTATAAGGCTTAGCAAAATTTATTTGATAAACTTTATGTTAAACATTCCTCTAGTTGTTTTATGAAAAAATTGTGTATGGTTTCCCCTCTCTTCAATCCATCAATGTCTGCTCGAGGGGTTCTTCTTGGAGAAACTCTGCAGGGGGACCCACAATTTGTAGATCTGGCACTGTATATATTTACTAACTTTCACCAACCTGGAGACTAACAATACGATGTGAAAAGAATACAAACCCTAAAACTTTAAATACAGTATGATTAAAACAAGATAGTATTATGTAGTGAACCTACGGAGCCAGGACCTCATCAAAACAATGTCAATAAGCATCATAGGCGTAACCAAGATGACCAGCGTTCCGATACCAGTAAACCCTTGAATATATGTGATGAAGCGGGTTGGGCAGGCAGGCGATGTGTGTGTAAAAGGGAGGAGGTATACTATTTGTGGCGGAGTGGGGGATGTGACTGCTGCCAGAGTACACTACTACCATAGATCATGTCCAAATACAATGCTACTACACAGTCTGTTTTTACGGTCGGAGCGCGGTGCATTGCTTACTGTATCACCGATTTCCTACTAGTAGAACAATTTGGATGCACATCCATTTTTTTTGTACACCACAGAGTAAAAATAAGTCATTGTTTCCTTACCATATAAATAAACACGACAATGTTTTTAGGAACGGCAGTACTAAACAACGCGACTAACCTCTGTTACCAACTGACTCGCTACAATGGCCTACACGCTGTTAGCGCATTCACATCGGACGTCCCTGCTTCTGCGAATACAGCCACTTCATCACATATAATTTCCATCTGTATATCTGAAATACCTCTGGTAATATATATTATCTCTGAAATAAACATTGTGCTTCCTCATTTTGTAAGTTGTGTTAAAATAGTTTACTTGATAATACATCTGAAATGGACATTGTGCTTCCTCATTTTGTAAGTTGTGTTAAAATAGTTTACTTGGTAGTGTTAAAATAATCCAATTTCAGACTAAACCAATAAGATCAACGATTTATATTCATTGCAGATTTAACTTTTGTCAGCAGTAACGCAACTGCTTTTTTTTAGTTTTGTAAGCCTAATTTTATTAAGTAAATGTAAAGATAACTTTTAGATCCAGAATATGAGAATAATAATAATTGTTTGTGTAACTAGCAATTCTTTTATTGGTGTATGCCTACATCATTTTAAAATTTCCAAACACTTTATGAAAGTCTATGGCCACCTAAAACATGTATAATTATGTATTGCCGTACTTATAGATTTAGAATATTACTATCATCTTCTTGTTATATAAAATACAGTCACTCAAGAAAAAACTCTGGCCCCACTGCACCTGCGTTGTACTCCAATTCACCACTACCCGATCACTCTTCCTTCATATAATAGCCTCCTGTCCTAATCAATCGTCATTTCCGTGAAAATATGTGAGTATAAAATTAACTGTTTACATTTGCTTCACCTCGGAGGTTGGTGAACTTAACAAGCTGGGATGAAGCCGTCTAGTCATCAATAACAATCATTTATTTCATTCTGGGAAGTTGATCGTGTGAACTTCCAGGGTTCATTTGTATGGATAAATACATAAAGAACAATATTTTTATAACAAAAAAAGTTATCGATATGACAATTACTTTTAAACTATTTTACTTGTTCTCTTCAAAAATTCGACTACTGTATGACTTGTGATTAGAGTATTAGAGGGTTCCACTCCAATAAGGATTTTGTTTATTCTATTTAAATTTTTCCATTACATTTTAATTTGCACTGGACGTTCTAACACCGTTACATTGAGGTTTAATTAAATTATAGATTTGGTTTGTGTTATTAATATGTTGTTATTTTTATATCCAGATGCATTAATAACTATGACCTAGCCGTTGTGGAGTTGAGAAGTCCGCTTCGATTCAACAGTGAAATACTCCAAGTCCAATTATTTTCGCTACCCATTCGGAGCGGAAATTTTAACGAGAGCAATAATTGTAAAGTTCTTGGCTGGGGATATACAAAAATTGGTGAACCAAAAACAAACACAGAAGCAGAGATACTGCAGCTTCGTTTAAAGGTAGCTGGAGTAAATCTAATCGATAATAAACAATGTGTAAACATCAATAATTTTGTGTGCCAATCTACTCAAATCTGTACTAAATACCCCCGAAATGTCGCAGGCGTCTGCCATGGAGACGACGGAGGACCGATAATATGCGACGGCGTCCAGATTGGTATAATTTCTTGGGTTTCAGATGATAAGTGTGTAGATCCGAATTTACTAAATGTTTATTCCAGAGTAGACGTAAATATAGAATGGATAAGAAGAATGGTACCCAAGATTAAGGATGAAGCAGTCATTTATTATGATAGCCTAGGTAGATAGGTTGTCGAAGGAAATGATATAATGTATTGTAATTAATTGTAAACTGATAACATCCAAAATATATTTTTGACCAACAAAGAAAAACATTTTTTATTTTAAATTTCCTTCTTTATACATTGGACAAAATTTGATGGTATAGACCACCAGTGTTATCAGTGAAGGAGTGGATTCCTGCGGTCCTCAGGTTCCTCTTTAAACTCTGTAGTATGGCCCCTGGACCCGCAGGAAATATAAAGGAATATAGTCTTTGAACTATTAACTATTTATTTACTATCTATAGTTATTTTATCCAACTTTTTTTATTCAAGTCAGCAGTTTTATTTAAAGTATGTAACAACATATACTGCATGTTTGAATTAATTTACAATACAGTAAGCCTTTTGTTTGCTTTTACCTAATCTAACAAAATTGCTGTGAAGAATAATTACCAGATTCTAAATTTGCTAAACTGGTTGCAAATAAACGTGTTTTGGTTTTTTAATTTTTGTTTAAGTGAAAGTGAAACATTCCGGACAAAGTGATAACAGAAGAAAAATAAAAAAACATTATATAGTGACAGTGAAAAACAAGCTTTATGGTTACCCAAAGCTCGCCTATAACATTATAGGCAAAAAAAGGGGAGGAAAGTATTGAATGACCAGCTAAAAGTTCAATTCTAACCTCTTTCACACGATTCGACTTCATCGTGAAACGCGAAATGCCGTGCATTTCTAACCAAGGAGGGGGTGGGAATGAGATGGCACAAGCTGTGTCATTCACGGCACAACTTCTTCCTTTCCTTGGTTTAGTATTTACACTTTTCAAACTTTTGTTAAATAAATTGTTTTAAGGAAATTCAATAAAATAAGATCAATACTAGCAAAACCCCCTACGTGCTTCGCACGCCAACCCCGTTGAAACCTTCTATACACATAATCATATCCGTTTATTCACTCCTAAAAATTTTCATATAAAGCCGATTTCTGAATAACATTCTTTACCGCCGCAGAACGCACACCTTTGTAAAAACGTTGTGTTCCATATATGCAGGAAGAGACAATTCCCATCTCCCACGATAGAAGTAGCAAAGACGGCGGCGCAATACACAACGCAAGTTGAATTTTTTGGTGACCCGCAAACGCAAGTGTAGACATTTTCGAAACCACTCGATAGAAACTTTAATTTCAAATATTTTCCTCGCTTAATACATCGACTTATAGCACTGATAGTTCTTGAAATATTTTCGTCTGAACAATGTCATAAAATTTCAAAATTTTGAATTTATATAACTGGAAAACTATAAGGGATAGAAGGGTACTGTAAGCGGTGTAAATGTACTAAATGTTTAGCTCTTTCGATTGAGATATCAACCTACCTCGTACCTTTATTAGTTTTTAAAATAAATGAAAAAACCGAAAAAATTTCATAAAAATGTAATTTTTATGGCCCCGAATGCTAAAAAAAATTCAATGCTTTATGACATATCTAGAGGTAAAAAGACTCCGATTAAGAAAAAATCATCAAAATGGTCCATTAGGAGAGACTAGGCAATTGGAAATAGGTTTTCAACAAAAATCTTTTAATGTACTATATACAGTATGGATAATTCACAATAAACAAATAATGACTTAAGTTTTAGATAAGTTTTTGATCGTTTAGGTTATAATAATACAAAACAGTAGCTTAATTTTAAATATATACCAAACATAAGCTATCCTTGTAATACTATCCAACATAATTTTCTTAAACTTTTACGTTATCTTTATTTGCAAGTTTACTGTCAAAATGATTAAGTAAAATAACTTACCATATATGGTTTTATTGGTACAGTTGTCCCAATTTCGAGTTCAACCGAGTGCAGATTTCCCGCCATGCAGCAGTAATTTCCGTTTTTGATTTGTACATTTCTATAGTTTTATCCTAAAAAACAGGTCTTTCTTCGATTAGTATTATAAAAACATATACATCAAGATTTTCAGAATGTTATTCGCCCATATTTTGACGCACTTATTAAACAACTTTAGCACCTAAGAACAAAGAAACAATGAGTGTTGTGGTTTGGCTAAGTAACTTTATGCATGCGAAACAGCCAAGTCAAACCAGCTTAGAGTCTAATTGTCTGAAAATGTTAACAATGCTGGCAATAGTAATCAACAAGCCGTGTCATTGTTTGAATAACATCGTCATGTCAACGGCCACCGGCATAGCCACCTCGGCAAGGCTAAGCCGAGAGAGATGTGGCAACTTCGCAGTCCCGGCCTACCCAGCCAAGCCACAGCACCTAGTTTGCATGGAGCGTCTTTGCAACGCAGTATTGTTTGCAGTACGTTTTTAGTGTTTTGCACTGAATATTGTCTTGAGTGAAATGCCTGACAAGTGGATGCACAAGTAATTACCAAAGTGCCGTAAAAACGTGGGGTATGTTCAATTATTTGGATTTGCCAAAGATGAACAGCGCCGTAGTGAGTGGATACGGGCCATTCCTCGCTCAAATTGGACTCCTCCTTAGCGCGCGTTTTGTTTGTATTAAACATTCTCATGATACGGATTTAATCTGGAGTGAAAGATTTAAAAACAGTAATGGCGATTGGTGTGAGTTAAAAAGAGGTTAGCTTCTCCGTTCCAAAACTTTTTTCCAAATTTGCCAGCATATCTTAGTAATAACTGTCCAGCATCAAAACGTACAGTTCTTTAAGAAAGAAGACTAGATCAAGATAGAAGACTTGAAGCAGAAAGAAGAGGAAAGATTGAAACAGTTAGAAGAGGAAGATAAAATAAGCGAATACACTTATTTTTCAGATGCCTTACGAACTAAAATTAAAGGTACCGGTACTAAGTGTTCATTTAAAACTGAAACTAGCTGTCTTGTGTAGACATTAGATACAAGTAATATTCCAACAGTAAGTTTTAGTATAAGAATAAATAACGATTTAAGTGGCGAAACCCATATTAATGGTGGGTTAATTCCTAACAAAGCTGTTGTATATGAGGAAAGTAATTCCCCTATTATTCGTGACTGTAAATTACCCCAATGGAGTCAGTTATTTGATTTAATTAAGTTCTGTAAAGGTTATAAAAAGTCAAACAAAAAAAATCAAAATCTGTTAAATATTATTTTTGAAAACATCGAGTTCTTGATAAAAACTTTGGAACAAGAAGATAGTGACAACATAAATAATAAACATATAGCAATCACAAAAAAAAATACGTGACCAAATCATCCTTCTTTTTTTAAAGAAACCAAAATTCAATAAGGACACCGTTTTTACAGCTTTTTTTATATACAGTACATACAATCAGTTATGTGTTATAACTCTATAAGAAATAATGATACTTTGCTTTTACCTCATTATAGATATTTACAAAAACTGTGTGCTTCTTTTCGTATTTCACCAAATGACCACAGTGAAAACAGTAATTTTTTAAAAGAAATTGTTAAAGATCTCGATGGGACAAACAAATTGTTACTCTTAAAATCGACAAGATTCATATTAAGGAAAGTCTAGGTTACAAAAATGGCTGTATTTTAGGTATTGCCAACAACGATACACGTCAACCTGCCAAAACTGTTCTTACATTTTTAGTCAGTTCATGTTTTGGGAACTTAAAGAAGTTGTAAGGCTGGTCCTTGTTAAGCAATTAAATGGATATTTTTTACGTGACATGGCTAAAAATGTAATATGTAAAATTGTTGATAGTGGTTTACAATAATTACTATGTGTAATTAGTGACAATAATTGTGTAAACATAATCATGTTTACAGAGTTAACAAAAAAACTCACCTTCAAGTTATTATTTCAATGTTGATGGGAATGCACACAAGATTTTCGTTTTGTTTGACAGTGTTCACATTTTGAAATGTATAAGAAATAATTGGATTATTCTTAAAGACAACAAAACTTTTACAATACAATTTTGGGACAATATGCCAAAATTTAACACAGAAGAAAGAAAAATACAAGTTGTAGAAAATGAAACATGCGGGCTGGCTGGTGAGGAGTGGGGATTGCGACGTTGCAATATAGTTTGGTGTGGCCTTGTATTAAATGTGACTATGCCACCGGACATGCCACAAAGTCGTGAACGATTGTGTGAAGGGAATCATTTATGTCAATATACTAATCAACGAAAACAACATCTTCGGCGCACGGCCAAAAGTCGTATTGTGTGAAAGAGGCCTAATTCCTTCTATGACACGGAGATAAGAGTTCAAAGTGCGCTAGATAACAGACTGACAGTCTTCAAATGTACGGAGTTTTGTGTAATTAATTTTAATGTTTGACGACGTCGGTCTTGTAATTTATTTATCGAATCTGAAGATGGGATAAAAGTCCCGAAACATGTCACATATACAAAAAAGGGGCCACTTGATGGAAACAAATGTAAGAAACTTTATATTTACTGTAATTTCCTGTACTTATTCCACTTTATGAAGTGACTTGGATACAAAAAATCATTAAACTAATTTACTAGCCTAGTAATCTTTCACATTCGTTTATCATCAGCCGTTTTTTTAGTCAAACGACTTATACGATACAGCCCTCGATTATTAAGATAGAACTGGCCTATAACTACCATACAAAGTAGACGGTTTAGTTTACCATAGTAAAACCGTATAGTGCTATAAATTGTGTTGTGTACTTTTTGTATAATGTGTTTGTGTTTGTATGAATATATGTTGACCTGAAAAGTGATAATATATACTTGAAAATGAGATTTTAAATTGAAAATCTTACTTAAATTAATTTACTTTCATTTCAATTTAGAGTAAAAATAAAGCATAATTACTACCAGGTAGTAGTTACATATAAGACCATGGGATGGGATTGCTTATAGGTGGAGAGTTGTCATCTAGTGCCGACAAGTTAATACGTCTTTTTTTTTTTTTTTTTTTGAGGAGGCGCCATTCTTGTACCTGCGGGGGGCGCCAATCAATGTAGTTATGCCACTGTTAACAGCAGTGTCAAAGTCATACAAATATAACTGCGCATAACATGGCAAACGGCCATTCGTAGAAGACATTGGTCCAACTCTATGATAAAAAATGATACACTCCATGCTAAACTGTATCTGAAATTTTAGATTTCAAACTGACCATAGCAAACGATGAATTGTAGCTATGAATATTAACAAAATATTCTTTGATTTTTGTTTTATGGTTCGGTCATTTGAAGTTAGTCAAGGAAAGAGTGAATAAAACATTGTTTTATAATATTGTCGGCAAATTCACATTTCCTTTATGACAACATGAAGTAAATGACGTTGTTTCATGTAAAGTTACTTCAGTTGAGAAATGTTTTGCATTACAAAATCTGCATTGTAAATTCATAAAACCATAATAATAGCTATCAAAATTCATTGGATTAAAGATCAATGCTCATTTAAATGTATCTCTCAGAACAACATTGAATTATCCTTATCAATTTCTACTTGTGTTACATTATTTCAATTATATATAGCATATTCACATTTTGGTTTCGACGTTAAACATTGTTTTCCCTAGCTCTTTGTCTTTCTATCCGACCCATTAGAGTTCTTCTTTAAAGCATTACACAAATAAATATCTTTTTCATTTTCTTTTAGATAAAAATCTGCAAATTGTATCTGTAATACAAAATTAATAAATTAAAAATTGTAAACTTATTTAAATTTTTTTTTATTAAGTGTACTTACAACTAACATTTTCAAATAAAAATAGTCTACTGCAGTTGAATATAATTTTTTTATCAATGTTATTTGAAAGATACTGTGCCATAGATATCCACAACAAAATCATGTATGTATGGTTAGTTTATTTTACCTGCCTTAGTCAACTGTATAGTCAACTATTAAAATTATCTCTTCAACTTCGTTTATTTAATGGGTTATGAAAATTAAAACTAACTTAACTCTTAGTTTTGTGAACAGTAGACCTCGCTCGTTGAAATAACAAATATGAGCTTAGGTTAAAAATAGTGTGCCAGTAAGGAAGTAAGTAGAATTAAGGTTTAGCCAGTGAAAATTATTTTGCAATTTATTAGTTTTTTCACTGTTTTCAGGGACACCGGACATAAATTGTCTCTCAGGGAGGTACGTTCTATATCCCTATTGTTTTTATATGTTTTTGTTTTTTAATGTTTTTTTTTTTTGTAGTTTTATACGATTTTTTGTATCAGTTCGAATCTAAATACTGTGTGGTGCAACAAAGAAACAAAATGAATAAGAGAATGTACTGTAGTTGGTAAAGGACTACAACTCCAATCGGGCTCCTCATCTCATCTCCCCTTCCACTACTCATTCATAGTCATAGCGGCCACACTGACGTAGTGCAGGAAAGAGCAAGACAGCAGGTAGCGCTCTCTCTCTAACTCTTCATAAAATTATAAGGTTTCATGAAGATATCTAAAGAATTAACGTATAAAAACATAGTTAAAATACAAAAACTTGGACGATTTTTAACAAATTTGTAGTTTGCAGCCATTTTGTGAGCTTACCGTTAGAGTACGGAAAAAAGTAAAGAAAACAATTTTGTAGAACATCAAATTTGCTGCAAAATATCATTATTTTTTCAATTCGCATTACGGTTAAGACATAAACTGACTTTGGAAAAAAGAAAATATTTTCGGGTAAATAAACTGAACCTATGTGGACAAATGATTCATCAATTGATAAATCAGAACTGTAGACTTTCTTGTAAGTTACATGGTGCATTAGTTTTTTAAAAGTTTTATTTTACACATTAAGATTTAGTTACTATGGCAACGAATAAACATTATTACATAATATTACACCTTGCTGGGTCCGTTAGTCATACAAATAATAATAATAAGACGAAACCAAAATATTTCCGCCATTGTAATCCTAATTATTGTCAGTTTCAATTTTTTAAATTAACTTTAAAGTTTACCCCCTTTTAAATTAAAGTTTAAATTTAC
>JAGFPH010000172.1:783758-808935 GCA_018207615.1 Philaenus spumarius | reverse complement strand
ATTTTATTAAGTAAAAGTTAGTGTCAACACACTAGTTTATTTTTTACAGTATGCAAAATTTACTTTTATTTTAAAACTATTAGTCAAACCGTATCCTGCTATACATTTCACTAAGTTCTATTTAAATCTTCTCTGATACACTAACTATTAACTGTAAAGCAACATCTATACAATAATTGAATCTTAATTGTTGCAATACGTAAATTGTTTAAACAAATATTCAAAATTAGGATAAAATACGAAAAGAAGTTAATATGGTTGCACTTTTCTTATCCTAATGAACATGTTGCTTATAAAAATTACAAACAAAGTTATAAAAGTTCACAGTTATATTCCGTAGAAGTGGTTTTGCAGAGATCTTTCCAAAACTTTAACCTTTCCTGTTGAACTTTCCCATTTTTTATACAGAATTTAGATCCAATATCCAAATAACTTCGGCTGTTTTTTTGTAATTTCTTCCAAGTTACTCCCAAATGTAAATAGTTTGGATTCCTGAAAAGAAAAGAATGTTTTTCTTAGAAAATATAAATGTAACATTAGGTAAAGTTAGCTCGAGTCGTTTATAAATCTTAACATTCATGTTGATTTTAGTACATTCTTTTGCCCTCCATTTGAGTCGAACAAGAGCACTACTTTGCCAACCAGAGACATTTTATTTAAAAGCCTTGTTTACACCTACCGCATTGCTAATGTTTGCAATGGTTTTTTAATACATATAATGGTTTTAGTCAACAATTTAATAGCCCTTGAATATTTTATTAAATTTATTAATTTCTTGAAGCTAAATATCTAGTTAATAAAATAATGTTTAAATATGACATGTGTAATGTGTTTGAATCAATAGCAAGTGTCGAGTTTGGACTAGTTGACAGCTTATTTAGCTACTTCCTAATTGGAACTTCCTCTGCCCCTCATCTGTTAAACTTGGCATTACTTCTTTCTTATCAAATATGGTCCATTAGGCCTAATGTTTCTGTTAGTTTACTGATTTTTCCTGGCTATACAATATTTTCTCTGTAGTAGTTACTAGATTAGACAGAGTGTTTGGATTTTTAATCAGACACCCTTCAAAAAAGCTATTGATTTTATCATGGTTATTATAATGTAATTCTTTGTGCATTGAAACTCTGTAGGAAACTGTTAATCCTTTGGCTACTTGGGTTGAGAAAATTACACATAGGTTACATTTTATTAAGTAAAAGTGTTAACATTCTAGTTTGTATTTTACAGTATTCAAGATTTTATTTTATTTTAAAACTATTGGTTAAAAAGTATCCTGTTATCCATGTTACTATGTTATATGTTATGGAAGTTCTGTTTGAACCGTCTCTGATACACTAAATATAAACAAAGCAATAACTATAAAGCAACATGTATACCATAATTATATTCAGTAAAGCACTTTTTTTATAAATTGCAATAATGGAATCTTAATTGTTACAATAAGTAAATTGTTTAACAAATATTCAAAATCAGGATAAAGTACGGAAAGAAATTGATATGGTTGCCCTTTTCTTACCCTACATAAACATGTTGCTTATACAAATATCAAACAAAGTTATAAAAGTTCACAGTTATATTCCGTAGAAGTGGTTTTGCAAAACTCTAACCTTTTCTGTTGAATTTTTCCACTTTTTATACTGAATATAGAATCAATATCCAAATAACTTCGGCTGTTTTTTTGTAATTTCTTCCAAGTTACTCCCAAACGTAAATAATTTGGATTCCTGAAAAGAAAAGAATGTTTTTGTTAAAAAATATAAATGTACCATTAGGTAAAAATAGCTCAAGTTGTTTCTAAACCTTTACTTTCATGTTGATTTCAGTTCATTCTTTGGACTCCATTTGAGTCGAACAAGAGCACTACTTTGTCAACCAGAGACTTTGTATATAAAATTCTTCTTTGCACCTACCGCATTGTTAATGGTTGCCATTTTTTTAAATAGAGACAATGGTTTTAGTCTACAATTTAATAGTGCTTGAATATTTTATTAAATTTATTAATTTCTTAAAACTTCTTACTTTCTTACGACCACACAAGAGAACCAATAATGTGACATGAGCGAATTTTCAAAATTAAGTTTAAATATTTATGGTTTCAACAAACTATTTAGGATTGGTCTACTCACAAAAGCAATGAATAGCTTCCTGTGTGTACGAAATATATTAGTAGAATTTGTTTGCATCCAAGCCTAAAGCTTCGACTCACACGATCCTTCATTCCACTCGCATCAGAAAAATCTCATGATCGGTGCATCTGATCAAAAGAAGCCCCACGGTGAAATCACCCATGTGTATTTGAACCGAGCAATTTTATGGAATTTTGGGGAACCAAGGTCATGTAAAAAAAAACAAAATGTGCAGAATGATATCTTACATTTAGTTTTAAGAAATAATGGCAAAAAAGTTTCATTCTCGTACGAAAAATCTAAACAAATTTTTACTTCTGGTGAAAAAATGAGCTTCCGTTTGTTGAATTTGTTGGCTAACGAACTTGTCCGAGCAACTTAGACATCGAACGTGAGTACCAAATTTGAATCAAATTGGTCTTAAAATGCGGCCGTTAGAGTGCGAACAAATATACAATACATTTAGTGTTCTGGGGACTATGTTCGGTGCTCATTGACTACTCCCGATCTTAGGTCTTACCATAAGGGTCACTGCAATAGCTCATCTTTCCTATGGAAATTTGCTAATAATGTATCAGTAAAAGTGAATTAGCAATCTTAAAAGTTGTATGATGAATCGCAACCTCGAATAAAAAACAAGTACTCTTCAAATTTGTATGATGAATCGCAACATTAAAATGAGTTAAGACATGAATTAGGGCAATTATGTGACATCACAGACTATCACGATTGTATGTGAAAAGTGTACACAAGAGGATATAAATTATTGTTTATTTCCTGATCTCGCTTTATAAATTTTAAACTAATATTATAATATATTGCTTCTCTTTCTCTTGTATTATTTAAAAGGCTAAATGAGTGAACTAAGTTTATCAGACGTTTGAGGATGAAGGCTACTTTTGGTTTTGTGGATAAGTAGAGTACATACTAAATGCATTGCTCTTATCTTAACACGCATCAGTTATATCTTAACTACACAGTTCAATGATAAATGATCGGTAAAGTACAAAGTTTCAGTATATAAGAAATGATGACTTACACAAGAATCTTGTAATGGAAACATAAGAGGTGGCTTCGTTTACACAACATTTCATGTACTGCAAAAACTTAGTTTGTCGGTTAAAGAGGCTAAATCTATTTGAACTGGTGTAGTCAATTAGTGGTTAATTATGTTCTGTAATTTCTGGGATAGTTTGAAGGATGCGCAAACCTTACACAAATTGGTCATATTGCTAGAAATGAATTACTTAATAAACTATGCCTAGTTCACTAGTTGTAATAATTAAATACAGATATGTTAAAAATTAAATTCAGTGTTATTTTGAAATGTGATAGGCTACATTATGGAACTAATGGCAGTTTACACTTTAACTGTACATTAAAACATAAAAGAGACTTAAAATTAATTTTATTGTAATCAAAAATAGAGCTGTACATAAACATACCCTGTTTTTGCGAAATTTGTCCACATCCTTGTCACTTTCTGAGATACAACTTGGTCTGTGTAAGGGAAAGGTATAGCTTCTAGACCATAAGGTCGGAAAAGCAATGGCACATCATCACCATGGGCAGCTCCTGTCATTAAATAATAATTTTTATTATATAAAAAAGGCGATGTTTCTATATTTATTTAAAGGAAAAGGGAAGTTGGCTATGCTATTTATGCAGCTTTGTAACCTATACCTCCACAAGATGAACGTTTAAGACATATAACTGTTTGTTGCGGGTCGGTTGTCTAAGCCTTGCGTGCGGCGTGCGCACTAACTCACTGAGTTCCATTGCACATCCTCGCTACAGTCTCACGTCTTAAACATTCATTTGTATTCACTTGGTAGTTCTATAGAAGTCTTATATTGTTTTATTCTTGTCAACAAATTGTTAATAATGTTTCGTAAGAAATTAATTTTAATGCAAATGATTGTAAAATTAATTAAAACTTACCATTAAAAGCGTTCTGTCGGCTTTGATTCAGATTGGCTAAAAGTTTAATTGGACTTCTTGAAGGTACAAACGTCATTTCATATTGATAAATGGGAGCACTAGAGTAATTAAGGAAACCTGCTATTGACTTTTCTGCATCCAATATATAATACGCATCCGTGTAAAACTGCACAAAGTAATACAGAATTAATAAACAATAACATTACTTATTATTAATGAACTTTAAGCTTGACGAGTGAGAAGGAATTGTTAAAAAATAGTAATAACAATACACTATTCTACACACTTACGTTTAATGATCAAACACATTTTAACGACAACTAAAGCTATAAAGCTACAACTAAAAACTTATAACTATAAGTCCTTATAAGTAGTTATAAGTTTTTAGTTGTAGCTCATGAATCCACTGAGAGTGAAGACTTTATCGTTGAAACGCGTTTGATCATTAAACGTATGTATGTGAGAATTAGTTATTATTATTTTAAAATATTAACATTACTACTAAATAAAAGTAAATAATTACGAAGTATACAAAAATAGATATAACAAAGAGGAAAATATGTGTAATAACAATTGATTTTTAATCCAAGCATAAACGAATAAAGTAGTACTTTAAATCCATACAAACTCTAAAATTTAATTTAAATATTCTATGAATAAGAATGTCTATTAAAATTGTCCTTATTTTCCTGTATGCAGTACACTCCTACGAATATGACGGTTTTTACTCCAATTTATGTGTTTTTGTCTAAAACATGTTACCGGTCGGTACCGGTAACATGTTTTAGACAAAAACACATAAATTCACAAAACTCTTAACATACCGGTTATGTTAAGAGTTTTGTGCTTAAAGCTATTGAAGTTAAAACCTTTGCCATTTCAACTATTACATTCCATTCAGGGCCACAGTTACCTTAGACGGGCCCCAGGCAAAACTACTTCGTCGGACCCCTTTCGCAATAATATTGTTCTAACAATCCCTTGTGGTTTACCTTGTAACTTCCGGTCCGCTGGTCTTGGTCGAATTGTTAAGCGTAGGCGTATTCATTCGAGCAATCGTATTGAGGGAGTCAGGTGTTTAACTAACTTAGGCCGGCCACACACTGCAACAATCGAGGCGAGGCGAGGCATTTTGACTAAAGACGTCTTGAGCGACAGAGAAAGCATAGGTGCTTACGGAGCACCATACACTGCAAGAGACGAGGCGAGGCAAGGCGGAAAGGCGCCTTTAGTCAAAAAGCGAAGCAGTCAAAAATTATGTTTCGTCGAAAGTCATTTAGTCAGAGCGTTCCGCGCATGCGCGAAGTCACGTGACTTCCACCACTCTGTACTGGACTGTGAAACCGCACCAAAACTTTGGTGCCTTGACTTGCCTCGCCTTCTGCTGTGTGTGTTCGCTTTGCGACAAGGCAAGTCGAGCGACTTGTCTTACCTCGCCTTGCCTCGCCTTGACTGTTGCAGTGTGTGGCCGGCCTTAGTATGTTTTTAGTAGCTGTTGGGTAAATTCTCATTACACTTTTGTGATGGTGAATAAAATAAGTCCAACAACAAATATTTTTCTAATAAACATGTTGACAGCGTTTTAAAAATATTAACACCACAAAATTTAGCATAAAAATTTAAGTTACATTGTACTAATTCTATTTGTACCAAATTTAAAATTTGATCAGAGTTGGCTTGTTTTATGGAGAAGCAATTGATTGAAACAATGTGACTAAAATATTGAGAGAAACCTTTGTTTATCTGTATGTCTAACTATTCAATCATTAAACTTGTAATTTCAAAAATGCGCAACACCGGTTGACCGTCTTTATTTATTCTCTTGTCTGTGCTGGTACGAAGAAGAAGAACTGAATAGGTGGGGGGTTGGAAAACAAAGCATAATACAAGAAAAGTACAGATAGTTATAGTGCAGAGGGCAGGGGTGAAGAGGGGGTTGTGCTACACTTGGGTGTGTTGACAAGAAGTGTTTATTATAGAAGGGCGAGAGTCACAGCCCCTGCCAGTGTCGTGGTTAGCATTCCTCAAATCTCAACTTTGCCACCACTTTATACCTAACGTTGCAAAAACTAACGTTAAACATGAGCAGCTTTCTTTTCTTATGTGTAGGATAAGTGATTTTTTCTCGGCCCACTAGGAACCCCTAAAGCCATCTGAGGGCCCGGACCCCGGGCAAATGACCCGAGAAAACCAGTCTGACTACAGCCCTGATTCCATTAGTAACACGCACTGTAATTTAATTGAATAAATCTTGATACTATTCAGTGCTTTCTGTGATCATTTCTCATTACTTGACATAGACTTTACAATTATGACTTTAATGTTTAAACTGCCCCAATTTAGTTAAGTAAATTAATCTATAATAAAGCATGCAATTTTTTTTAAGTTAATAAATCTTCCTTGTATTTTTAATTTATTTATTGCTTAAATCGAACTGAGGTAAATACTGAATGCAATTTACTTTAGATGTTTTACACATAGTATTTGTAGTCTTACCGACACCAAGTCATCCACCGTACCCCAAGAAACTGGTTTACCCTTAAAGAAGAAAGATTTAACCACTTCTCCTATCTGAGATCTTTCTGCTTCAGATTGTATTTCCCAAGTTGGCGGTACAGCCCAATCAGAATATGTGTTAAATATTTGAAACTTTTCTTCCGTTAGTTTTAATCCTGAAACAGTCAGAATAACTTTAGACAACAAAATAGTGAAGAATTGAAAATAAGACCATTGAATACTGTGCATGAGTTGTCTACCCTAAATGTAGGCTATGTGACTTTGCTTAACCAACTAATCTGGTGAGGCGGTTCCATTAACATATTTTTCAGGAGGGCAAAGTTGACTAATACATTTTCTAGTTTGTTATGGTTTTAACTATCAAGTTTCACATGCTAGAGCCTATATTTGCTACGGTTTGGTTTGTTAGTCTAAAACTATCCCTGATTTAATTAGCTTAACTGGCTAAAAATAATGGCTTTAGAAAACAAAATATATTCATATACAACTTTATTTCTGTCCGTAGTTGGTTTTGGGACATTTTTTGATATAAAAGATATGAAACATAATTGAAATATAATTATTTCTGTTGTTTTGCATTACTGGAGTAGCTACACTATATAAATACCTTTATTTATGTAAAATGCTGCTCACAGTCCTATTTTATTTTCATTTCCTATTAGTGGTGATGATTGTTTTACTTATTCATCAGCCATTGACAAACAAATTAAAAATTAATCGAATTAATATAATCAACATAAAAAAATATCTAACACTATTAAAATTAATAATAAACACACTACATATATAAACGATACAAACACTTAAGAAACATACACAGCACATAGGTCATAAATAAACAGATTTCATTTACATAAAATTAAACGCTAGGCAGACTTCACTTGCACTCTTGTCCGTTCTTGGAACAGTACTGATGAGTTGTGTAATATGGAGTTTGAGTTTGACGTGGCTCAGCTCTGATAAAATAAAAACAACCAAAGATAAACTGAAATATATAATTATCGAATATCATGGAATACCAGATAACACCGCAAGACGATTATTCCGAAAACAGGTCTATAAATTATCCTTTAAAATAAAAACAAACTTGGTTAGGACAATCCTCAGATACTGTTGGCCTACTGTAGAACTACTTAGTTTTAATTTTTAATATTTTGTATTTAAATTGGGGAAGCAATCTGGTAGGTATCTGTATGTCACAGATTTTTCCCAAGACTATTTGACAAACACTTTGATTGGAATTGTTAATTTAGAACCGAAGTTAGTATTAAGGACATGTTAAGGATATATAACGCTGAACAATATTTTCTAATTGCTTATAGTTTAACCTTCTTACAATGATATTGTTTAAGATGTTAAAACATTTTGTTTATTTTCCGAAAATTAATTTATAATTAAAGATTGTAGGACCTATTGCAAATAAATTTGCTTAAGTACATTGTCTTCCAATCTAAACTTAGGTAACTTTAATTAGTAACTGAAGAAAAATTATACAAAAATTCTTTTTATGAATTTTAGGATTTAATTATCTGATGAAATATTTTATTTTAGAATATCATTGTTTGTGGGTATTTGATAAAATTCGTAAGAAATTATTTATTTAATGAGTAATAACTATTTTATAACCATCCGAAAATTATAAACACTTTGTATGAGAAATTCACAACAGAGAACTTCAAAGAAATGTGCACTAAATTGCACATTTGAAAAATATAAATCAGCAATCCTTATGAATAAAAAATGTTTGTTCACGTCACAATATTTATAGCTAGTTCTATTCCTTCAACTTTCTACCCACCTTTTAGTCTACACTTTTGGATCAATCACATACATCGGCATACAGAGTTCATACTTCAAGAATTTTCTTTGTTAAAGTCTGCTCTGAACCAATCACAGTCTACTACGCACAAGCAACTCGTAATTAAAAGAGAACAACTATTAACCTTACACTAGGGCCTGAATTGAAATTTGGAGATTAAAAATGAAATGGTATTGGAATTAACAAAATGTTCCAAACACTGACATCAAAACCCATTAGACATGCACCAAGGAGAACTACAAATCTTGAAACGAGATATACATGTTGTAGATTTTGTGGGACTTTTACAAATTATGCCTTGCCTGCCCAAAATTTCCACAAGCACCACAAATCTTATTCAGTTCCTTCTGCTTTTGCTCTATTGCAATATACCTCGGGGTTGTGACAACACTGAGGAGATACAATGTCAAAATAAACTGGATTTAATAAATGACAGGAATACCCCTTGATGCTTGACATCTACTACTACAATACAGAAGGAAGTACAGCAAAGATTTACATAAAGTATCTAAATTCTACAATAAAGCCACGCATAAATGAGAATGCAGACAAAATGTTGTAAAGTTATCTGCTTCCCCATTGTATAAATCAATATTTAACTTTTCATACAAATATGATCCACTATTACGATATATACTTGCACTAAACAGTTCAGTGCTGAGTTCAAGTAAAACACTAATTATTACTGCATACCGGTATGACTTAAATTATTCAAAACCAGATTTAAAATATTATATTTTTTTATTTTATTTTTGACGTTTTAAATATTTCATTACTTTTCATAAAGTAAATTTTGTAGATATTTACAAAATCAGATTTGTAACAGTTATGTCAGGATAGAGTAGATAAGTTCGAGTTTCCGAGTTTCAAAAACAAAAGTATTATCACGTGTTTCACTTCATTTATAGTACCATTATTGCACAAATGACAACTTATAAAGTAACCGTAGCTTTTACTGATCTTTTAAACATTCCCTCATTTAACAAAACTTCTGTTAACTTTATGGCAATTTCAATTTAAATTGTATTGCAATTTTATTTCTTTGGTTACTAAAAGGGTTTTATCAAATTCTTTACGGAGCTATTTGCCATATCTTTTGTTACTTTTGTTTGTTTTTTATGGTTTACTTGGACTCATTTTAAAATATTTTATTAAGTAAGCATTTGTTTTTTTTTAGGCCTTCATACATTTTCACAGTCAAGCATTGCATTTGTATATTCGGTACTAGGTTAAGAATTGACAATTGCAAATAAATAAATACCAACAAACTGAATAAAATAATGGTAAAAATAACAGCACAAATTCTGAATGTTATTATTTCTAACATAATAGCCAGAAGAAGTACAATTTCTATTTTTATAATAGTTGTAGAAGTATATCTAACTTTTATGGCATAGGGACAGTGGAATATAACAGTAGATAAATAAAAAACTGTTGTAATTTTTATAAAAAAATTAAGTATGTGTAGTGATACAAACCTTGAAATATGACAATCCCTTCTGCATTTAAAGTTCCAAACATCAAAGGTACTTTGGTAAAGTTTCCTTTTAACATAATGTCTGTTGGTGATTGTGTAATAAATGGTGATTCATTGCTTTCAACTTCAATAGAAGGAAGGAAAATAGTAGTATTGTATGTTTGTCTAACATTGGTAAACTGCAAATAAAAGCAATGAATTAAAAATATTTCTTGTACATATTAATAACATATTCTGTATAAATGAACTTATATGATCTAGATATTGAAAGAAAACTAAATATATGAAAACTCACTGACAGTTCCAACAACATGGTACAACACTTGAATTGAATCTACAAATCTTCAAATTGGGGCACTTAAAATAAAAGTAAAAGTGCATAATTTTTAAATACTCTTAGAAAAAATATAACTATATATCATCGGCTTAGAAGCAGCAGCGCCTATATGACATTTAAGTTATTTTACAGGAGAGCTAAAAAACTGATTAGCAAACAAAACAACTGCTGAAATGTTCGAGTTAAATCATTTCTAAGCCTAACTTTAAGTTTTCAAATCCCAGAATATGTTTACATATGAAAAATTTGTATTTTCAATTCCTATATGTAGGCCTACTTAGACTCTCCTGCTCTTATAAACTTTAATCTTTGTCCTTTAGGCGGTAGTGGTCTTGATCACTTAGGCGGTAGTGCAGTTTCATTTTTGTAAGTGATGGCCTTTTGGCGGTTTGAACTTCACCCTTTAGACGGTACTAAAAGTGTAAATGTAGTAATTTTCTCATTGATAATGTCTAGTTTTACTGTCCTTTAGACATTAATTATTAACATTTCTAGGCACTTCAACTAATTAAATATTAGGTGTAAGCTCTTGGTATTATAAATAAAAAGTCTGTTATCAGAATGTTAAAACACAATAATTGTTTAATTATAAAACACAAATATAAAAGTTTGTATAACACTTTAGATTGTAAAGTAATACTAATGGAAAAAATAAAATTACTGTCCAATTGAAGATACAACACTGTATCTTTTCATAACATTCAATGTGTTTAGCTCATTACACTATAAAGCAGGAAAAAATATTTACTTAGCTAATTATCGTCATAAAAATCACTCTAAACCTAAAGCTAGAAAAGACTTATAATTATTATAACACTCTCCATCTAAAAGGCACATAGTTTGGAATTATAATGTAAACAAAATTTTCAGTCTTTGGATAGAGTATTTATTCTAATAAACACACATTTTTCAGTTTAAGTAGAACACCTAGTATACTCGTATCAATAACAAATACAGATTTTTATTCTAATAAATGCAAATGTTTCAGTCTTAGAATACTTATTATACTCGTATCAATGACAAATACATATTTTTATTCTAATAAGTGCAAATTTTTCAGTCTTAGAATACTTATTATACTTGTATCAATAACAAATACATATTTTTATTCTAATAAATGCAAATTTTTCATTCTTAGAATACTTATTATACTCGTATCAATAACAAATACATATTTTTATTCTAATAAATGCAAATTTTTCAGTCTTAGAATACTTATTATACTCGTATCAATAACAAATACATATTTTTATTCTAATAAAAGCAAAGTTTTCAGTATTTAAATAGAATACACTTGTATCAATAACAAATACAGATTTTTAATTGACCAAATTATCTTTTTAAACAATATTTTTAAATAAACTATTTTAGACAACTATTTTTAGATAAACTAACAATGTTTATTTTGTTATAACTAACACAGTTTTAAACATAAAGCATTTCACGGAAACAAGGTATTTATTTATAACAATTTAGTAATTAACATGAGGAACTGAAATAAATTTACTCATCACAGTGTGTGACAGCACATGACTGTTAAGTAGGGTTTAGCATAAGATGTGTTTACATGCTTCACTTTGCACACTCTCTATTGGTAACTAAAACACCTTTCTTCCTTGTATTTCTCACCTTCCTGCTCAATAATTTGTTTCTTCTTAGATTTAATTTGTTTTTCATCTTGTCTTTTTTCTTCCTTTCTTTTTAGTGGTGCCTTTGAACAACTGCTTTTTGTTTCGTCAATCTCATGACCAGTTTTTTTATTTTGTTGAAAACTAGCAAGTGGTTTCTTAGCAGGACGATACGGGATGCTATTGTAAAAGGCCTGACAGTCTATTGGGATTAGATATTTAAGTTCTTGAAGGTGGAGGTATTTTTATTCCTTGATTGGGAGTCTGTCTTTGTTCAGTTGAGGGAATTCTTTCAGTGGGATGGAGTGTTTCATTATTTGGAGTGTTGAATACTTGACGGGGTTTCACATTTCTTGTCTGCTTTGGTTTGTCTTGGTAAAGGAAGTTGTTTGTAGTTGATATCAAATGACAGCTTATGCAATATGTTCCCGTCAGGCTGATATTTTAAAGCCTTTAGATAATTTACTTTGGGATCATCACTTGTTTGTCCAGGTCTTATATATGCATAGTACATGGTTTCTGAACTTAAAAAGTCCTTGAAGATGTCATATGTGAGAAACACAGACTGGTAAGGATGTGGTTCATTTCTTGCTTCAAGCGTAATGGTGTGATAGTTACTTGGCAAGTTTATTTCTTTCCTTCCCTTCTTACCATGGTGTAGTTGTAGAATAGCCTCTATTTTACTGTGAACTGAATCATATTCCTTGTATGTGTGGCCTCTTACTAGCCACTTTTGTTCTATTTCAACATTGATAGGCATTCGCCAGTGTGGCATTAATATTTTGAGCAACATACCCGTCATGACCATAAAATGATGGGCATTTTATCAATCACCAAAACTGTTTTAATATTGTCTACAATACAAGAAGCAAAAGTAGAAGATTCCAAATTAGAACAGGTTTCTTCGAACCAGTAGCACATGACTTCTTTTGTTGCTAAATTGTAACTTGTAAAGTTATGGACACAAAACTTTGCCTTATAATAGATGTGGCATTAAGGCAAGGAGCTAGCTTCACAGCTTCTACGTCTTGAACAAATGCATAACAGAGTCCATTCTTAGCCTTTTCATTGTCCAGCTCCTTTTCTTTTCGGACTGCTTATTTAGACTTAATGTGTTCTTGATACTGCTCCTCAGATACAGTCCCATTTTTTATGTCATAGGCAGAACACAAGTCACATTTATCTTGCTTAGGGACATGAATAGCAAGGTGTAGTTTTGTAAAAGTTCGCCAGAAAGAAAATGTTGATAAGGAATTCATGTTGTTTTCTATACATTTTTGTTTATATAGTTGGAATAGTTGTGTCTTTGAGACTATTACAGATTCTAAATACAACTTTTTTGTATTGCTTCTGCAGTAATGAGAAGGGAGCTTAGGTAAATTTTTTTTAAATTTGTTTAAAAAAACTTGATCTTCTTCTTTACCCCTAGTATTGTTTTACATTTTCATGTAAAGCCTCATATGATATTGCATCACCAATATCGTTTAAGGTTTCATTTCCCAACCAGTATCTAGCTGTCCATTTCTTGATTCCCAATGTTTGCAAAAACATTCTTTGACATACTTTAAGTTGTTACTATCAATTTTTAAGTAGTAAGTCAACGACTCTGATTGTCGTGATTGGGCTGCTTCTACTCGTCTTCTTTTGACTGCACTTTTTTCTACATGATTGGTTATAAAAACTTTTCTTTGATCCCAGGTAATTTTTTTCCATAACACTGAAATATCTTTTGCCTCTGCTCCTCTGTAATAATATTGCAACCTCTAACTGCTGACCTCACACATATTTGAGAGATCCATTTGATAAATTCTCACATATTCTTATGTTAAAAGTGTAATAACAACGTTTTTATTAATACCAAGATAGCAATAATAGTTTATTATAACAAAGGAACATTTTAAATATTGTAATAAACGGAGAAAATAGTTGACCATCAAAAAGAATGAGAGCGGTATTACACTAATATAGATTACTTTGCTCCAAGCATCATCTGCAGTACCGCCTAAATCCACACTTATTTAATAACGTTTTGGTTTGCTTTAATTGGGATTCCAACAGTATAAATGGTAATATTTAGTAACAAAATATTTAGTTACAACAGTGTCCACATTATCAATCATCTTAAAATGAACAATATCCTAAATAGTTTGAGAATATAAACGCTTACCTGATGCAAGCTACGCTTATGAGATGAAATCATTGACTGGAGTCATTTGGGCGGTGTTGACTTCTACTATTCTTGCCTTGTCATATTGGCGGCACTGCCCCATCAGCAATAGTAATGCTACCTGTGGGATTTTCACTAAACTAACTGCACAACTAGATGCGCATTAAATTTCTGCCTTTGCCAATACCAATATCACATAAATGACCAAAATGTCATTTCGTCGGTCCTGCTTCTAAGCCGACGATATACAAAATATTTCTAATTTAACAATACAGACAACCTAATAGTATTGTATTATCAACAACACATGTTACTTCAAAACATTATCTTAATTAATTATTATAGTTTTACCAATTTGTATTGTACAAGTATGTAAAATAAAAATTTAGAGCATTCAAACTAAGCTGCTGACTAAACAATAAATAATTACAAACTTTGAAACAACACAAAGTTGGTTTGTTCAAACAAGACACTGGGCCTTACACTTTCATTAAGCATTGTTATTGAACATATTTGAACTATTCATTAGTCATAACTCATAATACTAAACTTGTCTTTATCAACAATAGAAAACAATAATATCAATTAGGGTATATTAAAGTGTTATAAATCAGTGGAACTAATTAAATGAAATCCAAATAATTTGAAGGGATTTCTAATGGTCTAAATTATATATAAATAATTTGAATCTGAACAAAAATGAAACAACACGATAGAAAAAAATTAACGGTAGGTACATAATAACTAAGTACATAAATGAATATTTAAATATGTTAAGTTGATAATTTACTTACTAGTTAGTAACATTATAAGTTTTTAAGTTTAGTCTTAAGTTATATTTATAAGTATTTATTTGAATAGTCATGAAAATGTAATGGTTCCTTTTAATAAACATAGATACATGTAGTATTCATAAAGTGTGTCGTAACTTTTGCTGGTTTGTTAGGTTAAGCATGAGGGTCCTTACAGAAGGGCTACGACAATATGCGTATTCATGAAAGACTTGGAAGGAATGATCGTCCTGGGGGGATCAGCCCCCAGATAACGAGGTAAGCAGACTGTGCTGCCGGGATCAGCCGACAGATCACAGTAGGAAGGACTCGTCCTGGAGGGATCAGCCTCCAGATAACGAGTGGAGCAGACTGTGCTGCTGGGATCAGCCGACAGATCACAGTAGGAAGGACTCGTCCTGGAGGGATCAGCCTCCAGATAACGAGTGAGGAAATGTATAGGAAGTTTTGCTATGAGTAAAGAATTAACAAGAGTTTTTGTTAGATAGGTAGTGTGGAGAGAGAGAGAGATGTTGTTCAGGCAACTCTGTGAAACAGAATGAGGTTGCTAAGCATAGCAACCAGTTTTATAGCGTAAATCAAGGAGTGGGGCCAGTTGCGCGCGCATTAACCCCTACCCGTATTGCATCATCTCTCTCTCACCCTTCGAATGTTTTATTTACATTTGGTTCTACAACAAATATTATAATATTTACAATACAGATAGCGTAAACGATAACTTGAAGAAGTAGCGGTTCGCTACATACCTCCGCCCTAGTTGGCGCTAGCTGTTTGTGTCGCTTTGTCTAGCGAGTTGGACTCTCCTTGTGAAGGTGTTTCCCTCTGTCGTGCATTGCTCCATTGCGCACCATTCCGCATCCAGGCTGGTGTTTGGCTGCTGGTGTTGCTTTGCGTCTTCTTCGGTGTCGGCACATATTCCAGGGACATGCAGTTCCCGGTCGGAATGTATGGTGGGTCGACAATAGGAGATACCAATTCGAAGTCCAGTGAAATTGAGATGATCTGCCAAACCAGTTGTAGAATGTGCTCAGGGTCGTAGTCTACCGGTCGTACATCGATCAATCTCGGTTGAAATTCTCGTTCCCTGGTAGCTGTAGGTAGTTGTTGTTCGCCCGACATTTTGCAGTTGAATGATATCGACATAGAAGAAATCATTATTTTTATTTAAGGGATGTTTGTTTAGGGTGCTCAATATTTGCTTGTAAACAATCCTGTATTGTAGTGTCAATAAGGGATGTTTGTTTAGGCGAGGCACTCGTTGTGACATGTTGATTCAATTTTAAAACGGACTGGAACTTTAATCGTGCGCCCATATCAGGTCGTATAATGGGTTTGTCGCTCTCCCTTTGTTGTGTGTTCTGGCGTATCCGGCGTCGCTGCCGGAGATGAAGGTTGTATGTTTTCTGGTGCCAAATAGCGTGTTTGTTTAGGCTTGATTGCATTTTCTTGTGTCAATATATAGGCTGGCTTTGTCTAATGAGGTTCTCATCGTTCTATCGGGTAATTGAATTTTGTATCGTTTTGTCACTTCGTTCAATTACTTTGAAAGGGCCTTTGTATGGTGGTTGTAATGCTCGTGGACGTTCTTCTTTAAAAAAAAACATGTGTACTATGTGCTAAGCCCTTGCTTATAAAAGTTCTTAGTTTTGTGAGTTCCTTATTTTCTAATCTGTGCCGTAGCTTCTCTTAATGGCTGCAAATATGAATCGGTATTTTTTATATTCTTTGCGGGCGTAAAAAATTCTCCGGCCAATCTTAATGACTGTCCGTATAACAATTCTGCTGCATTAGTTTTTTCGTCCTGTCATAATGCTGTTCGTAGACCCAGTAATATAGTTGTTAGTGACTTCGTCCATTGCGGCTCCTTCAAGTGAGTTTTGAGGGCAGTTTTCAGCGTTCTGTGCCAACGTTCAATGCGTCCATTGCTTTCTGGATGGTACGCCGTCGTTCGGATCCGTGATATCCCAAAAAGACGTGTGAGTGTTACAAATAGCTGTGACTCGAATTGTCTGCCTTGGTCTGTAGTGATACGTAATGGTACACCAAAACGTGAGATCTAGTTTGCGTAAAACGCGTTTGCTACCGTAGAAGCTTCTATGTTGTTTAATGGAACTGCTTCTGGCCAATGTGTGGTTCTATCTATCATTGTGAGCAAATATCACTTGCCGTCTGACGGTGGTAAGGGACCCACTAGGTCGATGTGTACGTGTTCCAACAGTGCTGAAGCTTGGAATTTACCTAATGGTGTGACTGTATGGCGATGAATCTTAGCTTGTTGGCAGGGTATGCAGTTTTGTGCCCAGATTCCTATGTCTTGGATCATTTCTGGCCAAAAGAAACGTTGCAATACCAGTTGACGGGTCGCTCTGATGCCTGAGTGGCTGAGGTTATGCAAACGGTTATAGACAGTCTCTCTTAGTTTCTTGGGTACATACGGCCTAGGCTGCCGTGTAGAGTTTTCGCAAAACAATTTGATATTTGTTCCTGGTATTAGTAACCATTTTAGACGCAAGTTATCCTGTTGTAACAAACTTTTGATCTCCTGGTCTTCTTCTTGGGCGCGGCTGCTAGAGCGTCGAGGTTGTCTGGAACGCAAATGTTTTCAATTCTGGATAGTGCATCTGCCACTACGTTTTCGGAACCTTGCTGATAACTTATGTCGGTCGTGAATTGTGAAATGAAATTAAGTTGGCGTAATCTTCTATGACAGGCGGTTTTTGATGTCTGCTTTAGAGCGTGTATCAAAGGCTTGTGGTCTGTTAAGACTATGAAGGGTCGGCCCTCCAATTGCGGACGGAAGTGTCGTATGGCTTCAAAGATGGCTAGTAATTCCTTGTCGTAAGTACTATAGTTCGTTTGAGCGCTGTTAAACATTTTTGAAAAAAATCCAAGTGGCTGGATTTTGCTTCCTTCCTCTTGTTGTAGAGCGGCCCCCATTCCAGTATTGCTGGCATCGCAGGCTAGGAACAACTGTGCGTTTTGCGACGGGTGTGCCAGACGTGCGGCGTCTGCGAGAGCCTTCTTCGTGGCCTCATAGGCTTGAATCGCTGATTCGGTCCATGTCAGAGGAGTGCGATCGTTCTTCTTTGCGACATGCAGATATTTATTTAATTCGTGCTGTTTGTGGGCGGCGTGAGGTTGGCATTTTCTGTAAAAGTTTACCATTCCCAAAAAACATCGTAGTTCCTTTACTGTAGCTGGTCTAGCCATCTCTACGATGGTCTGAACCTTATCTTGTAACGGAGATATCCCTTTTGGCGAGACATGGTATCCTAAGAATTGGACCTGTGGCTGTCCAAGAGTGCACTTGCTGAGTTTTAGTGTTAAACCATTGTTCTTGAGGCATCGAAACACTTCTCGTATATGGGCTTCATGTTCAGTGGAATCTTTGCTTGCTATCAAGATGTCGTCTATATAGATGAAAACAAAAGGAAGATCCCTGAAGACATGATCCATGAATCTTTGGAAGCTTTGAGCGGCATTTCGTAATCCGAAAGTCATCCTCTGAAATTCGAAGAGTCCAAATGGCGTAATAATAGCTGTTTTGGCAATATCTTCGGCTGCTACAGGGATGTGATAATAGGCCCGATCGATGTCAAGGACTGAATAGATCGTGGTGTTGTGTAGCTGATTAGTAAAATCGTGGAGGTTGGGAACTCCATACCTATCAGGTAGCGTTCTGGAATTCAGCTGACGATAGTCTCCACATGGGCGGATAGTTCCATCTTTTTTATACACCAAGTGCAAAGGACTCTTGGATGGGCGACAGATCCCCGCTTCCATCATTCGCAGGAATTCCAACTTGGCCACTTGGTATGCTGCAGGTTGCAGTCGTTGTGCTTTAGCGTGTACCGGTGGTCCTTTTGTTTCTATGTAGTGTGCCTGACATCGGTTGATGTTGCTGTTCCGATTGGAGTGGGCCTAAGTATATCGGAATACTCTTGTAGAAGATGTTCGAACCTGGTGCGGTGGGGTACTACTGAAAGGTGTAGTGGACCTGTGTGGCTGACTCTTCCTGTGATTTCGAGACTCGTAGTTCGGTCGATCAAGCGCTTCCTAGTCATGTCGACTAGTATGTTTTGCTTGGTGAAGAAGTCGGCTCCTATGATGGCGTGATGAACATCTGCAACTATGAATGTCCATGGGAAAAGGCGTCTTACTCCGAAGTCGAGCTTTCTGTGTATCGAGCCATAGGTATTTATATGTGTCCTATTGGCGGCATATAAGAAATATTCGGTGAACGGTTTGCCTGTTTTTTTCCGGTTGGGCAAGATGGAAACGGCTTCACCGGTATCTATAAGGAATCCTTCCCCTGTCTGACGGTCTGTAACGAAAAGACGGCGGTGAGGTGTTCCAGCGACGGGTTCCGTCTTGGCCGTCGCTGACTCTAGTTTGACTCCTCTGTAGGCGTTTTCGGTTTCCAAGAGCAGGGCTTCTGACATTTCTTTGCTTGAGCTCCAAATCGTTGGTGATAAAAGCAGAGTCCTTGTGTAGTAGGTTTTTTGCTTCGCACCACTGAGGATGCACGACGTCTTGGTGTTGGGTCACGTGACTTCCTTTGGGCTGCCAATGTAGTCATGTCCCGTCGTAAGCTCCGTACTTCGCTTATGAGGCTCTCCAGTGAGGTGCTGGTGACTGTACTAGGTCTTGTCGAGACTGCGCTGACCATGTTGACTTCCGTAACCTTGTCGGCTATCCTGGCGAGTTGTTCGAGACTATCCTCCGAGATTGCGGCTAGAATCCCTTTGACATGGACTGGTAGCGCCCTGAGCCAAATAGTTTTCAGAACTTCGTTGGTGTGGCATTAGACGCTAGGCTTTGCATCTCGCGTAGGAGTTGTGATGGTTTCAAGTCTCCTAATTGAGTATCTTCTAACACGCGTAGGATGCGGCGTTCTTGACTCTGGCTAAAAGTTGTGATCAGCCTCTCCTTTAAAGTAGTGTAAGGGTTGGTCCCTTGTTCTTTTGCCAAGTCAGCGACTTGCGTGAGGATCTTGTAAGGTAGCTGGCTGATGACGACTTGGAACCTTCTATCTTCTGCGATGACTCTATTCGTGCTAAATACAGCCTCTACTTCTATGAACCATAACGTTGGATCTTTCTCCCACAATGGTGGTAGGCGTGCTTGAAAGTTGACCGCAGCAACTGGATCTGCAGCTGCCTCTGCTTGTGGATCTTGCGGCATCGTATTATCTTGTAGATCACGTCGGGGTCACCAATTGTCATAACTTTTGCTGGTTTGTTAGGTTAAGCATGAGGGTCCTTACAGAAGGGCTACGACAATATGCATATTCATGAAAGACTTGGAAGGAATGATCATCCTGGGGGGATCAGCCCCCAGATAACGAGGTAAGTAGACTGTGCTGCCGGGATCAGCCAACAGATCACAGTAGGAAGGACTCGTCCTGGAGGGATCAGCCTCCAGATAGCGAGTGGAGCAGACTGTGCTGCCGGGATCAGCCGACAGATCACAGTAGGAAGGACTCGCCCTGGAGGGATCCGCCTCCAGATAACGAGTGAGGAAATGTATAGGAAGTTTTGCTAGGAGTAAAGAATTAACAAGAGTTTTTGTTACGTAGGTAGCGTGGAGAGAGAGAGATGTTGTTCTGGCGACTCTGTGAAACAGAATGAGGTTGCTAAGTATAGCAGCCAGTTTTATAGCGTAACTCAAGGAGTGGGGCGAGTTGCGCGCGCATCAACCCCTACCCGTATTGCATCATCTCTCTCTCACCCTTCGAATGTTTTATTTACATTTTATTCTACAACAAATATTATAATATTTACAATACAGATAGCGTAAACGATAACTTGAAGAAGTAGCGGTTCGCTACAAGTGTATTGATAAAATAATAGATTTCAATGTCCTAATCATGTTCACCCACAAAGTATTTAATACCTGTGTTAACTTCCAGTAATGTTAGATATTTAATAATTAAGTGATAAGTTAAAAAAGAATAGATACACAAGACAAAATCCATGACTCACCATACTACACTGCAATACAAACTTGCAGGAGTTTCTATAATATTTGTCATATAGGAAACAAATTAATAAGAAAATCCTAAGTCACCAGACCTGTCCTTAGGAAAAGACTCCAAACTTAAGGAAAGATAAAAAGTTTGACATATTTATAGCTCTTTTGGGTTTTAGTTGGAATTTATTTTATAGAGGCTCACAAGTATTAAAATATATAGTTTATGATCTAATTTATAGTAGGCCTTAATGTATTTTATATAATAATATAGAACGTCGACATAATATCTTATTATAAATATAAATAATTAATTTACCTGTTGGTTTCTTAAAAAACTAGCGGCTTTAGCTAAAGTGGAAGCTGGTTGTATCATAAAGAAATCATACAATTCCTTTTCATCAGTTATGTTTTGTCCCAAAAACTGAGCTAACTTGAATGCATTTACTTTTGGTGTTTTAGTGAAAGCCCAGTCGCTTAAAGCTGGACCACTTTGGATAATGGCACGATGAAACAAACCTAAACAAATTGTTTTAAACATTACAAATGACCAAGTGATATTCTAAAATTATTAATGAGCTTAAATACTCCTAATTTTTATGCAGGAGATTTTGTTTGTTAGACATAATATTGATTTTTTTTTAATGAATGTTACTGTACACAAATTTATACAAGCAATGTTTCTTTAAAGTAATTTTCACTAAATATTATAGTAATAAAACTATTGTTGGAATAAAAGGCATACAATTTGTAATTTTTGTAAAATCTGTTTACTTCATTTTAAGTAAGTTTTGGGGAAATTATAAAAACAAATCTATACCAGTAATAAAACCAAAACTAACCTCTAGGAAGAGGAGAAAGTAGGTGATAGTGTACTGATGCTCCACCAGCGCTCTCTCCAAATATTGTTACTTTCGTAGGATCTCCTCCAAAGTTTGCAATATTCTGTTGTACCCACTTGAGTGCCTGGACTTGATCCTTTAAACCATAATTTCCTGAAGCTCGGTTATTCTCCAGCGATAGGAATCCTATTCAAGAAATTTAATCATTTCAAAAAATATGAATTAAAGGTATTCGAGTGTATTGTTTCCAGACCATGTCTACGTTATTATGTAGTTTGTTTTCAATTACAAAATTGTCTTTAATTTTATAAACGTTTCAAAGAATTTTGTTCATTTAACGATTTGAAAATATAACATTAAACGGAAATTGTTGATTATCATCGATCTATACAACTCTTTGGTGTAAGAAAAATTTGTTAAAATTCGGCCTGTCCGAAACTTTACTTAAATATATATAACAAATTTTTCAATTAAAGTTCATTTTCAAGTCACAGTTGCATTATTTTGAAACAAATTATTTCAGTTTTTTTTTTTAACATAAATTATTATGAGGTTGATAAGAAAAACACACACTGTTACAATCCACACAACTAGTTCTAGTTGTGTGGATTGTAACAGTGTGTGTTTTTCTTATCAACCTCATTATGATTAACTTCCACAAAGTTAAAGCCTCAAATTTCAAAATTGTAAATTATTAGCTATACTTGTTTAAAATGTTTTACTGTTGTTATCGCTGTAAAATAGTTTGCTATGAGGCCTAAAAGGTTTAAACTGATATCAATTAAGGAACTAGAGCTGATGAACAGTTTATTTTGCCAACATGTTTTTTGTATAGAATATAATATACTACTTCTATTTATAACTAAATATAAAAGTTTGTGTGTTTGACTCAATTTAACTAAAAAACTACTTGAAGATTTTGATTGGGCATGAAGGGAGAGGAGTGGGGAGGAGGGAGTATACCCTAGACTATAGCCCTTCTCAACTTAAGTTGAGGCAAGGAGGGTGGGTAATTAGGGTCGGTCTCAACCTTCATAAAACTGACCCTTATTAATGCCGCCTGAGTGAACCTGTAGGACACTCTAGTATAAAATTGCAATTCTGTATGTCTTAAGTCAAAATGAAAAAACGATATCATATTTCGTTTCATGATATTTTCCAGATAATTTTGATACCAAATTTGATTACATTTGGCCAACTTTGAGCTGTACTAGCATTATAAACTTTCTTAGTTGAATCAACATTACTAATAAGGTTTACACCAATAAAGCCACACAAATGTACTAGAGAAGTTCATATTTAAAAATGTAATAAATAATCATTATTTGACAAAAATTAGATACTGTATCGTTATTTATCATAATACAAACAATTGTGTGTTTGTCCCATGTTAATCGGCCGACTTAAAGTGTTGTAACTGTTTTTTTTCAATACAAGAAATTACAAAATAAAATTTGTATTATTAATGATAAAGCTGTATTAATTATATTGCATTAATTAACGCAACATAATAATACTAATAAATAGTAATAACATATTATAATTACCATATGTGATAGTTAAAACTTTCTCTCTGCGTTTCGGAGCTTATTTAATTATTAAATAGCTCGTTTTGCAGGCTTGAGACTGCCAGAGGCCGCATTAAATGTTTTGGTCTGTTAGACTTTCGTCAATTTTTTTATTTTTTAAATTTAGTCCACGAATTATCAGAAAAAATTACTTATTTTGTAGCATTGCTCTTATGGGAATCAGATTCAATATTCAATATGTCGGACAAGGAAGTCGGCCGATTAACATGGTTCAAAGACACAATTGTTTGTATTATGGTAAATAACGATAGAGTATCGAGTTTTTTTTGCTCAAATAATAATTATTTATTACATACTAGGGGAGACCAATGCGTGTTCCGCACGTCAACCCCCAATGGAGCCTTCTACAAGCATATGTTTTAATTATGTTTTATTTATAATAAAGGTGTAGGATTAATAATAACCTCAAAACTAAGATGGTAAATAATAATAAATATTCAAATCAAATTATTTCTTATATTTGATAACAGCAGTTATAATAATTGTTAAAAGAACCAGCTAGGCTCAGGTCTACACTTTAAAACCCTAACCTAAAAGTTGGAAATACAAAAATAATTGCTTCAAATTTTGAAATCAGCTGTTAATTGGAGCAGACAGCATATTATCTACTTTTTATTCAATTGGTTGCTATGGTAATAAATGTAAATACATGTGTTGGTTTATTATTCTAGGCCTAACCTAAGAATTTTTCCGACTAAATTTACAAATATTGAAATAAAAAGTCGACTGAAAATAGCCAAACTAGTAGGATGTATGCAGACCATACAAATATATTTATTTTAACAGTTTTAGTAAATTCAATGATTTTAATATTTATAAAGAAATTTTTTAAGTGTATATTGTGTTTACGTGTTTGTGTTTTTAATGTGTGAAGTTTGTGTTCATGACGAGAGCAAAGCCTGATGATGTCTCTGATTCTTTATAATTGATATGCAACAAACTGTATATGAAAGTATTATAAATCTAAAATGAAAAGCAACAATTTACGTTTTTGCTGTAGTTTTTAACTTTAGATATTTTGTTCATTGAAAATAACCTTTAAAACATTTCCCTAAAATCAAAACCTTAAATATGTATACCAACCAAAAAAACTAATTTAAAATTAAAGATTAAATCTACACTTTTATTTATTATTTTTGAATAAGAAATACAAATTTAACGGATATTTTAAGATTTCTATGAATTATTTCTTTTATATTTCAAATTAATTAAATGAAAGTTACTTTATACTCTACAGCCTAAAATTATGAAATGAATCAGCTTTTCATTGTTGAATTATTATTTAAATTGCACTTACCATAACAATAAAACAAAAAACACTGAACGAAAAATGAAATTAATGGTTTGGTCACCATGTTTCCAATGTATTACTAACAATAGTGGTAAACATATATATACTTGAACCTAGACAATATTTTGTTTTTTCAAATTGTATTAATAGACACAAGCAATAATTTCCCGTTGAAACTTTTATTAGTCTTATAAAGCATAAGCATAACATGAACAAGGACAGTTAATAAAAATCTCTTTTATCAATTGTAGGTATTGTAAATTATAACTTTTTAGATCCATAAAATAATTTGTACAGTAGTTAGATAACATTTCAAATACTAACTATAAAATTAAGTTTTAACTTTTTGGTTTTGCATTAAAAAATAGAATTTAAAAATAAATAAATAATAGTGTTAACATCTCAAAGTCAAAAACTGTATTTTACTATTTCAAATAAATCATCATAATTTTTTCTAATAAACAAGTTAAAACTTTAATTTTACAGTTTGGATGCTCACAATTGTTGCTTTCAAATAACATATGGAAATTACCTGGTTTCAGTTCAGAAAAGTCTATGATTATAATAACATAATATTTTACATTTGAAACTTTGACCAGGTTAAAAGTCCATAAGAAGTCTGTAGATTAGAACAGGGACGGACCGTGGGTAAATGGCGCCCTGTGCGAAGCATGGTTCC
>JAGFPH010000172.1:740831-766422 GCA_018207615.1 Philaenus spumarius | reverse complement strand
AAACTTTTCTACATCTGGCTAAACTTTTCTACATCTGGCTAAACTTTCTACATCTGGCTAAACTTTCTACATCTGGTTAAACCTTTTCAACCATCTGGCTAATCTTTTTCACCATCTACTCAAAATTTTCAACAGTCAACTTATATAAAAAAAAAGAATAGAAAACATGCTTATGGATAATCATTTTTAATTTTGAATTGTTATAATTTACAAACTTTATTACCAGTCTACATAAACATTTTTTTCACCAGCTGCTAAACTACAAACCTGTTTTTTTATTAATATGTGCAAATCTACATAAACATTTTAAAGGTTGTTTCTACAGAGTGTCTCTTGTGATTGTAATGTATATTTATTAAATTTTTGTCTAGGTTAAGTTATTTAAATATAAGGGTGGTGCGCAGCTAGCTACTTTTCGACACTTACAATCCTCCAGGGATTCTTCTAAATTTATTCTAATTTAAAGGTGACGTCACAGACTAATTTATTTTCAGTTTAGTCTATTATTTTTTATTTGTTTATTTTTCCAAAATTTTCTTTTAAAATAAACATGTTGGTTGATCAACCGTATACCTAAACAGGTATACCAAAATTAGGTATAATAACTCTTTCCTTGTTAAACGTACACGCTATATTATAAGCTATATAGTAAAACTTTACTGTATATGAATGATTGTTTTTTTGTCGAAATGTTATCTTGTAATCTTTGTTAAAAATTACTTATAAATTTAATTCAGAAAAAGGGGAGGGTTTTAGTTGTTTTTTTCAGGGTGGGTTAATTAATTAATTATTTGTTCAATTTTATCTAAGGGCGTATAATTTAATTTTTTTGAATACATAAGGGCATATCAATTTTTTTGTTAATGACAAACTATTTGTTTGTTGAATAAACCATTTAACTGAATTCTGTGTACATAATTTGTATTAAATAAGTTACCTTTTGTAAATGGATGAATACGGCTTATTCCAGCAGATTTTTAGCAGATCAAGGTAAGGTTATCTCTGTTTAATTTTTTTTTAGGGTAGGTTATTTCATAATACTGTGTCGTCTATTCAAGGTCCAGTTCAGCTTCCGATTTGTTAATAGTAAAAGACGGCACAGTACTCTGAGAGAAGATCAGAGGGTAACCTATCAACAACTATAATATTGTAAAGTAACAAGTGTGCGGAGGAGCCAAAGTGAATACAAATTACTCTGAGAGAAGATCAGAGGGTAACCTATCAACAAATGCAGAAGAAAGGGATAGGAACACGAATATGTCACATTCGTAGCAACGGAATTATCAATATTGCAAAAATGGTTGGAGTAACTTCATAGAGCAGACGAAGAGATTGTAAAAACATTGCATTCCGTATAGAGCAGAGGTGTTGTTTTTAGTTTAGAAGATTGTCTAGTAGTTTATCTACATTAGTTTCTCGTTAAAATGTGTTTTTTTTTTTTTTGTATTGCAGTGTGACTTTAAATGTTATAAATTTTTACAAAACTACCACAAGTTGTATAAGAAAAAAATATTATCGCGAGGTGTTGCGATGTTCTTCGTTATTTCTTGAAAACATAACAAAAAAGTTGAATCTGACTGCAAAATACACAGAAATGTTAATAAATACAAAAATATTTAGGATACGTATTAGTTATAGCTGTACATAATTAGTATAATGGGACTCGTGGCAACATCCCTTGTGTAACCCAGCAATGGTTACCCGAGAGCAAGGCTTAAACTAATTCCAGATTAAGTACTCGGACTAAAAAGAATTGTGCAGTAATTTTACATCGATTTACTAAATCCAAGTTGTTTTTGTTATATATTGTTTAGGTGATATTTAAAAATATAAATAATTAATCGGGTTTCTCTTGATCTCGATGACTTTTTTGTCTTTAGTCATCTATACACTATCTTTGCTAATTTATTTTGTATATTTCACTGTATAAGATACTTGATTGACATGCGATGGAGTTTGCTCAATATGTGTGTAACTATTTTTTATAAAATTAAGCATACAAAAGTAGTAAGTTTTGTAGGTCGAGAATACAAATAAACTATGACTTTAATTAGTTTTAAATTGAAATCAATTCTCAAAATATATGTTTATGTTAATTTGTGTATTGAACGTGAAAGTAGGACTGTCTGTACTGTAAAACTATGCTGTTTCTATCTATACTAATACAAAATATATAGAGACAACTCGAAGATTTATAAAGTGCACCCATAAAAACTATTGCTTGGTTGTAGATCTTGAATTTTAAGATGTAAGGGAACAACAAAAAACAATATAGTTTGATCTCCCATTAATGTTTGATATAAATATAATGTATTAAAGTTGTATTAATATTCAATTATTATTGTTTTCTATATTGTAATATGCTAGGTCTATAAGTGTATCTAGAAAGATTACTTAATTTAAAACCGTAGTTCATTATATTAAATGTATGTATTTCTTTGCGATTTATTTCACTAGGGATACAGCAATTTGAGTATTGTTTTAACGATTCCCTCACTATGCTTACTTGATCTGAAAGTAGGCATATTAATGCAGGTTTATCAATATGATTTCAAATTTAGTCATATACCAATATAAACCCCAATAATTTCTATTTTTATAAACTGGTTTGTATTAGTTCATTAGTCTACTACTCAAGCTAAATCTTTGCAAACTTATTTTTGAAAAAAGTCATGGTAAAAAAGTAGTAGTTTCAAAGCACTGAACATATTATATAAAGCAGTTTGGTTAATTTATTTACTTGAAAGATTTAATTATCAATGTAAATAAGCTTTTTATTACATAAACAAATACTGTGTACAAAATAAGGTAAGGAAAAGACATAAAATGTTTTATGATATTAATACAATGAATATTTTTAGATTTATTTATTAAACTGACATCTTTCAGCCATGTTGAGATTTGTTCATCTAATTATAGTAAAATATTGCTATATTTAAATCATACAGTCCCAGTTTCACAAATCCGTAAGTGTAATATTTAATATATTGGAATTCTATTCTGTGTAAAAATATGTCTGTTGCACATAACTCTTTAATAAATTTTAAATTACAAAATAACTTTAATCCTTCCAACTCTAAAACCAATTTGAAGCAATCAAACTTGGCCCAACTTGAAACTTACAAACTTTCCAAGAAAGTTACAGATTTCCTAGAAATTATATTTTCAAGTAGCTTAGTCGTTTTAACACACAGCTTCGACAAATGACTTTGCTTTCGCCAAATAAACCTTTATAAAATTAAGTTCCATGGAAACTATTTGGAAATAAGACACTTTTGAATGTGCATTATTAGAATATCTGCATTGTTATATTATACAAATTGTCTAGAATAATATAATGTATAATCTGTTTATTAAGGATAAGAGTAATTCTGTTTTCGTAAAACAATTAAACTGTGTTCCTTGTTATCAATCCGTCTTACTTTCCTTAATAAATAACTAGTAGATTACATTCTTTCTGATTCCTTTGTTAATAGACTACTATATTCCCTATCTCTTCTTTAAATCATGAATCTTTGCTTGTATTGATTACCCTAGTAAAGTTTAACAAAAAGTAAACCAAAATACACTCAAGTTGATTTTTTCCGTGACAAGATCACCAGTCGTTAATTAAGATGTTGCAATTATTATTACAGTGCAGTTTCAAGGTATAAACTTGAAACTCATCACAGAAATTGAATAGAATGTTTTGAAGTTGTATGGGGAGATTTTTATTGTCATAAAACTGGCTGAAACCAAGGATAAGAAAATAGTTACTAATGTTCTTGTAAAAATTACGAAGTATATAATATTCATACTTACGAGTCTGATGCCAGTGAGTACTTTGTTATAGATAGTATAGCATTTTGAATAAAATAATATCTGAAGTAGCAATATTATGTGGCGGTAACCTATCAGTTAGTA
This sequence comes from Philaenus spumarius, assembly GCA_018207615.1. Lineage (NCBI taxonomy): Eukaryota > Metazoa > Arthropoda > Insecta > Hemiptera > Aphrophoridae > Philaenus > Philaenus spumarius. The sequence goes on along the minus strand of JAGFPH010000172.1, from coordinate 762,519 downwards.
TTGAGCAGAATATTGGAACATAGACTAACTTTACTTGCGTTTTCTTGAAAGTGGCGATTTATTAACTTTATTAATCGTTTTCTCAGAAACCGTAATAGATAGATACCAAATAGGCTTCTTCAATAAGTGTTACAATGTAAGACTTGGCTTTTTTTGATATCACGCTTAGTTTTACAAATAAATAGGTAAACAAACATGAACAAAAGTTACATCCAAATCGTTTTTCAAAACATAAATGGAATTTTTTTAAACCCTCATGTCTAAAATTGTAGGACACATTGAAGAATATGTGTACCAATTTCAGCTTTGTATCTATTAGAATTGTTTAGAAAAACTTACATAAAATTGTCTAATTTAACATTGTGGGCACAGGACTGGCAGGACCCCCTTGTTACTAAAACCTACAGTGGGCTTTTTCTGTGCGTGATCACATTTTTTTGTTGAGATCAAGAAGAACATAATATCTATAACTATAAAACAACAATAAAATTAATGTAATTTAATGAAGCATCGAGAAGGAACTTTTGACGACTGTGAACTATTACACTTTTTATACTGGAATACAAATTATGAAACAAAATTAAATATAAATTCATTTGATAAACTAGATTTTTTTAAATTTTTGGTAAAAACAGTCAGTTTTTATCGTTGGATATTACTTTTTTACCAATGTGGGATAGTTTACTTTTAAGTAACTACATTTCCTTTTTTTATTAAAATTACTATTAAATATTCATGACTGGCTCTTTATAATATGCGTTTCTATTTCTTTGTACTCTGACAATTACACCAGCCCAACCTCATCTATTAGGCTACTTATTTAGATTAATAAAGGATTTTTAGTGTATCATATTTTTATTAGCTACTACGAATCTTTTCTGGTAGTAGGCCTAATTTCCCCGTATCTTCTGATGATTTTTTCAACAAACTACCAGAAAAGGCAACTTTAAATTATCGGATGACTTTGACGCTTGTATACTGGCACTAATTTAAAAACACTAATCAAAATTTGTTTATATTTTCTTATTATTACGAAATATTAGGCATTGCGCAAGAAATCCTATTGAACAGCTCTTTTCATTGCAGTATAGACAAATTTTAGTATTTATTGAACATTTAACAAGTAATGGCACCGTACACAAATAAAGAGACAATGGTAGAGGATAGATACTAGCAAACAAAGCTTCTGAAGATGGGGTTTACCCTAAACGCGTCAAGCGAGAGAGAGACAAAGCTAAGAAAGGCGGATACGCAAGAAGACAAATATTTCAAGCATCTTAACAGAAATAATAATAACAAATGCAGTGGACACAAATAAAGTAATTGTCTAAATAATATTTTTTTAGTTAAACGGTGTACTTGTCTTTAATGGTACTTCTTTCAGATTAATGTAAATCACACATTAAAACGTCAGTTTAAAAAAAAAAACGTTAGGTACAAATTAGGTTTGCAATATCTACCCACTTTCTTGCCATGTTGGTATAAAGTCGAGGTAAAAGAATTATATCAGCTGTTATTGTCTTTCTGCTATTCACTTTTAATTTTTTTAATTACAAATTTTGTTTATAAAACTTTCCTACTTGGTTAATTTGTTGGTATTTACTTTCCTTTTATTAGTATTTACTTGTCCATGAAAGAACACACTTAAACTATTTTTCGACAAGATCCTCGTTTTTGAAGTACTTGTCTGAAAACTGGTTTATTTCTCCGTCATATTGGTTGATTCGATCAAAATTAATTACAGTCATAATTGTTTTTTTTGAAGTAATCATTGTTAAGATGAAGCAGGCCGCCAAGATAGGGCTTCAGGTACAGAAACAGACGGTCGTTCAATCAAGGATAGGTTTGGACTGTGAGGTGGATATTCGTTACGAACCCTGTGAAATTATTAGAGTACTGTCAGCTCTACAGAAACAAGAAGTCACCAGATTGACTGCCGCAAATCTTTTAGAAAAATTCGGTTTTACTGTATTAGTCCTACATTTTGGCAAGTTCTGTGATTTTTGTGTGACTTGCATTTACAAATGGAAACAGACCGCATTCCACAGATGGCAAATACTTTTATTGAGTTATTCGCTTGGGGGAACAAAAAAAAAACACACACACACACACATAAAGGCGCTTATTTTCTAGAAAATTTCAACAATGTGAAAGCTAATATGACATAAACCCTAGTGAGCATTTGCAGGAAATCGGTCGTAACGATTAAAGTTATTACGTTTTTAACACAATGCAGATAATGTCAAAACGTAAATACTAAAACTCTAACAATAATGAATTATTATTATTTTACATTGTGATTAGTGTTACACTAGTTCCCATATTACTTGTGCAATAAGTTATGCAAGTTATTTACTTGTAGTGTATTTTACATTTAGATGACATTATTATAGTCTATTTCAAATATACGAGTAATTATAAAAATACTAATTTGCTTTTATAAATAAGATTACAAATTCTAAACAACAAATACTCTTAAACTGTATACAATTTCTCAAAAAAACTTGTATACAATAATTATTGTTAGATATTTCTTATATGCGTATACATTATTGGTGTACATTACAAAGCGAACTTCGTGATTTTTAAGAATTTTGTCATCTCTAAAAACTATACTTAACCAATTTATTTGTGTCTAGACAAATTTAGTTCTAAAAATATGCTCTAGTTTATTCCAAGCAGATTTATTTTAACTTTTTGAAACCATTTCTTTGCAAAAAACGTATTTCATCTCGGTCTGAAAATATTATCTATGTTATTGAGTGAAGTGTGAATTGACTTGATTATATTTTTTTATAATAGTGAGTGAAATTACGATTTCAATAGAGTAAATTAAAATACAATTCCCAATTTAAAAATTTTAAATATATTAGTGTTTGTATTTGTTCTTAATAGTACCAGCAATAACACATACATTATAATAAACTAAGGAAGCTAATGCGTGCTCCACAAAGTTAAACTATTTAGTAATTGTTAACTGAATAATTTAAAGTATCCAATATTCTAGATCGATCGTTTTACTTATATAAACGGTGTCAAAAAAGTCTGGATGCAGCTTAATATCTCAAAATGTACGAATCTTATGAGATAGAAATAAAAGCAGCTATTCACAACCATAACGGAACCGCTTTTTGGTGAGTTTGGAATAAAGTTAATTTTTTAAATGGGTCATGTAATACGTCATTTCAATGTAGAATTTCAAGAGAAAACCAACTGTGAAATTTGCACATCCATATCTTTAACCGATTCAAAATAGCGGCCAAAAACAACGAAATCGTGTTTTCCGATTTTGCCCCACTTTGCAGTATTATTTTTTAATTTTTTTATATTAATTCTTCTTCTTTTTGGATTCAGAATTAAATAAGCTTTCAAACGATATGCCACACAACGATATTTGGGAGTATTTAAAAAAAATTGTTACAGCCATTTTGATTTTTTCAAAATTGATTTCGAGTGGTTGAATTAATACAGTTGTGTAGCATATCGTTTGAAAGCTTATGTAATTCTGAATAAAAAAAGAGAAAAAAATTTAATAAAAAAATAGTACAGCAAAATGGGGTAAAATCGGAAAACACGATTTCGATGTTTTTGGCCACCATTTTTAATTAGTTAAAGATAAATGGATGTGTGAAAATTTCATCGTTGGTTTTCTCTTGAAATTCTACATTGAAATAATGATGTATAACATGACCACCTTCCCATTTAAAAAAATTAAGTTCATTCCAAGATGGCGGACAAAAATGTCAAACTCACCAAAAAGTAGTTCTTTTATGGTTTTGAATAACTGCTTTTATTTCTATCTCATAAGACTCGTTCATTTTGAGATATTAAGCCGTACCCAGACTTTTTTTACACCTTGTATAAGCAGGAATGAATTCCTACGCACCATTAATTTTTGTCTATTTGTTATTGTATTAATTATTAAAAACATAGTATTTGAGGCAATTTAGTATTAGGCTAAACTATCCAAAAGATAGGTATTTCATTCCATATTTTTATCTCAGATAAGGTAACCATCTTACGACTACAAGTTACATGGTGTTTGGTTATTAAAAAACCTGAATAATGTTAATCCTTAGTTTAAAGTAAACTATAAACAAAATAAGGTTTAATGTATTTAGTTGTTATGGTAATAAACATTTAAATGACTACAAATAAGCCCATTTAAACAATAAATAAACCTATTTTAATCTCATTTTTAATTAAATATCCTAATTGTATTATCTTCGTCGAAGCAATTAATCACAACCAATTGTAACTTTATTTTTACCACTTATTTTATTTTTATTAAATTTAGTATTATGTCAATCATATCATTTACCCCTAATTTAAATCTTTTACAGAATACGAAATCTATTGTATTACATACAAACTCTACAATGCACTTTAAAGCTGGAATATAATCTATTGTGTGTGTTTTATATATTCAAAAAGTTTCCAGAAAACTCCATCAAATATTTTGTTCTACTTGTAGTTAAGATGAAATATAAATTTATGATAATTTAATTTATAACCATGAACTTGGAAATAATATTGTTAAAATTCTGACACTTTCTCGTGAAACAGGTATATTAATTAATTCGCAGATTGTTGCAAGAACTTTGTTCATTACAGGATGATTACAGGTTTCTCAAAAAGTTAGAAGATCTGACATTTTTATACTTTTACGATTTAGTAGTTATAAGATAAATTCATTGTTTTATAAAACTTTTATCATTATACAAATCCTAATTATTTCAACAACGAAGAAATTAAAGCAAACTATTATTCAACATTTTGTGTTATACATTCAAATTTTAACTTTTATCATGAAAAACTAAACGGAATGTGATACTTACCTGACTTCAGCATTATACATTCTTTCTTTATATTAAAACTGTTAAATTCGAATGAAATCGCCCCTATATATTATATTCTGTAGAGTAGATTGGCCTGGTATTTGAACATATAACACATTTGATTAGGTTCAAACTTAATTATTGGCGTTAGACATGATTCCGTTATTTGCTCGCCGTATTCTTTAGATTAACTAGCACAAGAAAAATACGTTAAAAACAAACGAACAAAAATATACAATAATATAATATAGATTTGTTTTAAAAATTGATCTTGATGGATTAGTAGCAAGGTGTGTAGCTGTTCATTTACTAAAGTTTGGTTTTCGTTTAAATAGTGAAGTTTTGCTAATTTACAATTATAAATTCAATAATTCAAAACTAATTTAAATCTTATAGAAAATAAATTGATTGTTTAATCCGCGGGGAAGTACAGCTTCCTTCAGTATTAACTTTTAAATGCGTTGAAGACTCATAGCATACCAAGAAAAACAATATTATTTTTATATAATTAAATAATGTGATAAATTAATAAAAACTAAAATAATTTACGTTACGCCCACCGCAAAAACTTGCAAATGATTTAGTTTTATTATTATAACTAGTCCTTTAGGTAATGTGTACTTTGGTAAAGTTCTCAAAATGTAAATATTTCAATAAATCAAGCACCTATCCTAGCTCTAGTACATTTTGTTGTTTTTATTACTTGGTTAACAATTGAGAATCTCCATACATTCAGTTTCTTCATTGAATTTAACTAATGCATACTTTTGTTACGAAAAATAAATTGATAACATAAAAGCAAACAGTTTATATTTAGTTAATTTATTTAAAACTATTTTACGTTATGGCATGATAATTAAAATCAGTTAAACTGTTAGCTTATAGATTAAACCAAACAGCTGGGATTGCATTGACAGTTAAATTGTTTAAAAAGCCTCAGATAATCGTATAAACTTAATTTAAAAGTTGGATGTTTTCTATTAGTATTTATAAAAAATATATTTAAACTTCTTTAAAATTTTCATTTTCTAAATATCTAAATAAATTAAATTTGACATTACATTTTAAGTAAAAACATTAATTATCCCCAGCGAATCTTTTTTTTAAGATCAGTCACATTTTTGAGATGACGACCATCCACACAGACAAACGTACAACGAACAATATTTACATCTTTATAATAATGTAACAGATGCATAAACACAGCCTACCTTCATCTCGTATAACTGAACAACCTATCATTTGATACAAAGAATCTGTTTACTTTTCATCAGTTTCTTACAACCGACCTTGTTTTGGAGTCGGCAACAACACATTGCATGCGCCGCTTTCATCAGTAACACCACCCCAGTCTGGCTCTCGCATTCAGTATGGATTTCCGTTTAAGATAGCTGCGGAATACTCATCGATAAAACTGGAGCGTTGAACGATGATAGTCGAAACATCTAAGAAAAATACTTTGCTCTGTAGCACCAATCAATTTGAAAAATGAAATTGTGACTTTTTCTGTGACAATTCTTGCTGATGACCTACAATGTTTCCTTTACAAATCACGATCCTGTAGGCGCTGTAGGTATTTATTATTTATTATAGGTTAGTATTTTAGCTTAGTGGAGACTATATTATGTTGTTTACAGGTAGGTTTAACCCGATATCAAGACAAGTAATCCTAACATCCTCACACGAGCTAATATAGTTAAAATTTAAACACAAAGTTCTTTTATTTTCAATTACTTTATAAAAAAATCAATTTCTGCTAGAAATTATAATGGAATTTAGCGATCAAACCAAATAGTATATATTTAATGCATTATTTATTTATTTGACTAGGTACATAAATATTTGTATTGTTGTTTTAGCTTTGCGCTTTCAAAGACTTATAATCTAATAAGACTTAAAACTAAAGTAATCCACAAAGTTCAATATCTATTAGACGTTATAAGGAAATGTGTAGAGTATTTATTTAAAAAATAAAACAATCATTAACATTTAATTGGCATTGAACTAAACAACACCAAATCGGAAATAAATTAAATTATACACCTGCTTCAAGTTCCAAAATGATACATAGATTAAAATTATTGACCGAGCGAAGGGAGGTCTCCGTTTTAACTCGACCGTTCGGCATTTGGTCTGTGTGTCAGTCTGTCTCACGATTACGGCCAAACGCCTTGACAGATTTTGATGATTTTTTGCATGAATGTTCCTTATTCCTAGACCAAGTCATGTATTTATACGGTTTTTTCCATTTTTCATTTTTAACCCCTTAAATAAAATTAAAATGGCGGCCGGACCGTTTTTCTCAGTGTAAGCTTTTTTCCAAAGCCAGTTTGTGGCTTAACCGTAAGTCGAATTTAATAACTAATGACATTTTGCGAGTAGCAAATTAGATTTTCAACAAAATTGTATTCTTGATTTTTTTTCCGTGTATCTAACGGTAAACTCACAAAATGGCCGTAAACTTTAAATTTGTTAAAAATCGTCCAAGTTTTTGTATTTGAACCATGTTTTTATACGTTCATTCTAAACCAATTCAAAGGTGTTCCATACCTTTTTTGTAGATAAAGTTTCAAAGAATTCATATATGCCAGTAAAAAAATGATTGAAGTAAAATTTACGAAGTTATTAGCTCAAGAAAGTAACGAAAGCAATAGGTTCAACTTTAGGCCTACATAAAAAGTAGTAGGCCTACACATTTTTTGTATATTGTTTCATAAATGTAAAAATGTTTTGTAATTTAGTTCTAAATAGAACTGTATAAAAATAATTATCAATTTCAAATATCTTATTTTGAAACACCAGTTTTTATGTTCCTACTACAAGACTGCTAACAAAACTAGGCCTGTTTTGAATAGTAATTTAGGAATATATCCTTTGCCCAAAGATGACATATTATTATAAGAAGATGTAGGATAAATCAAAGAATTGAACTGTATACGTGTACATTATTATTTTATAAAAGTATTTGACTTAGCTTTACTTGAATTACAAAATGAGATGAAACAAATAAAACCGCGCGGCGATAAAGGACATACAAAAATTGACCGTTTTGCAGCGTGTTAAGTGTTGGGGTTGAGATCACTATCACGACGCTTTAACATCGTTTGTTTTCATTATTTCTAATATTTGAATATGATATGGAACTGTAAATACATTGTTAAGTTTTAGTTATTTAAGTATGTAAATATTTAATTCTATGTTTTCCCTCAATAACGCGATATTTGTAGCTTACGCATTATTAACCTACATAAAACACAATGCCCCCTAAAAGAAAATCTTTAGTTAAAGCTCAAGAAAAGAAAAAACGAGATCTATAAACCCCGGAATCGCGGGAATTGTAAAATAATGTTTCGCTGGCTAAACCTTCTGCTTACTTCCTTACTGGCACACTATTTTTAACCTAAGCTCAAAACCACATTTGTTATTTCAACGAGGGAGGTCTACTGTTCACAGAACTACTAGTAATCTTACAATCACCGTTTTGAGAAAAAAATATACAAATACTTTGTCCGTGAAAACCATTTAATATATAATTTTGGCTAAAATATAGACAGAAGATATGCAATTATATCACAAATAAAAGGTGTTTTACATTGATGCTTAATGTATGAAAGAGCAACCGCCTTTGAGTAAAAAGCAACTTTACTGTTATGCCATATTAAAGGCTACTCAACAAGGGGTGGACGACTCCCTTATCTCGTCTTTACGGTTGACTTGAAACACTTCTCAGTTAAATAATATGGTTGAGCTGCCCATATTTTTGTAGTTAATTTTAGATTTTTAATTTTTTGTTTGGCAGTTGGAATTGTGCTGTTTATGGAAGGTGGGTAGTATGTTGCTTCCAACCCTAATTGCATAACTAAACAGAACAATTGGGATTGACATTCCAACGGTAGAAAACTGTGGATCGTATAAATTGTAAGTCAAGTTGTCAAAGTAAACAACTACCCGATTGAGTGGTATTATGAAGGAATTTGCTTAAATCGTATATCCAATTTAATTTCACAATATCATAGAGCTATATCTACTTTTCTTAAATCAAAATAGATTTAGTGGTATTTTAAGCCATGTAATTTTAATGTTTCGAAACATCCGCTTTAAGGCGAATCCGGGTCATGAGTAATTGCAACACTGGATTTGGTGTAATGGGACCTTCATGTAATATCAATTTGAATGGTGAAAACACTACTTGCTACTACATTGAATAATGAAATATTTTATAATGATTCTGTCCAAATATGACAAACACAATACACCGGTTTCGAGTTAATATCTATTACCGGGAACGTATGAATCTCCCAGAGATCAGGAACTTAACGATTCTTTGTACAGGCGTATATATTTTGTCGTTTTTACTTCCTTTGCCGAAATTCTGTGGTATTTCACTTACACTTTTAGAAAAATCGCCTACTGAAATGACCAGCTTTTTTACAAAGAGTAGGCTTACTAGTACCATTTGAATTTACGTCAACTTATTATATTAAAAATATTGTTTTCCTTCGATGTACGCTTCTCTTTGTGCAGGGAAATCTGATGAAGACTAAGATTGGAATAACACAAAGAAAATTTATGTCCATAAGGTGTGACGAACCTGACATTTTAGAAAGATCTACTCTTGAACTAGGCCTACTGATAACATCAACTACACCAATTGAGCTAGTTACCATTTTAAAAATGTTAGTGCATTATATTTAATGTAGCGCATAACTTAGTTGCAATCCAAAATTAAATTGCTAGTAAAAGTATATAATTTGCATTAGGTAAAATAGATTCTATTGGCCATACATATTATGTAAACCACAGTTACACAAGACACTAAAGTATAGATTTGTTTAAACATCAGTTTAAGTATTAGGTCTATGTTCCTAAGTATTTGTAGGTTATGGTTTCAATATAAGTATATTAACTTATTTTTGTTTTTAACTTTAGAGTTTTTATTGTTAACAAGAGTTTTGATATACACGATCAAAACTTTATGTATTATAATCTGTATAATGGCAACTGTCCTGATAAACACAAATTATAATTATTTAAAAACTAACTATTGTTTAAAACTAACTTTAATAATTAACATACAGTAATTGGGTATTTTGTATGTTCTCTTTAATAATAATTGACAAATAAGTAAATATTTATTCCGGTAAAATATCCATAATATATGTCTAAAATTATGGCAGTAAAATGTAGATTCTTAAAACTACTTAAACGATTTATAATAGTATAATAGTGGTAATGGTTCATAGTATTTAATCATATGTCGACACTGAATTTACGCGGGTGCGTTTTATTAAACCAAATTAAAGGAAATTTAAAGGAAACGTAAAAACATTTCACGTTATTTGATTTAAACGTGTTACTATTGTATACTCAATTAATAAAATACCTTGAAGTATAAATACTAACTATCAAATAAATGTATTTTTGAAATGTAATTAAAAATGTGTTATAGTTTGCAGATACTGTTTCTTCCTAAAGAGGACATAGCGGTGAATATTAAGTTTAGAAAATACAAACGGTGTATATATATTTCCTGTTGAAATGGATATCAATTACATCATTATATTTTGCAGTGTTATAAATAATTAACATAGCTAGATTGTGTTACCAGTACCATTAGTAAAATGAGAAGGTTGCCGGCCTAGTTGTGTTCAAACTGTTCACCACTCACTTCTATTCCTGACGGTAATATAACTCTATGTTTATAAACCCATTACAGGCTTTAGTGAACATTGTGTAAGATGCGATAAGTGGAGATTATGTAGTTCAAACAGAACTATTATAAATGTATTTTACATTTCTCCACAAACAATTTAAAATAAATAAAGTAACGCAACTTAATTTTTACCACTATAACTATTTTGATATTGCCCCTACATAACGATTGACATTTTATGTAGGGTCATACAATAAAAGCCAACTTCATTTAGATTCATTAAAACCAGATAACATTATATACAGGTATGTATTAATTTTGTATTGATCTTGGATTAAAGGATTAAATTAAAGGACAGATTAAATGTTGAATGTATGTAATAATAATAATAATAATAATAGGTCTTTATTGAACTAATATACAAAACTATTACAATTTCCTCAAAACTTCAGACAATACTCTTGGTCGGAAAACCGTCAGAGGGGTTGCCAATCCAAATTAGTTGGTCGTACAAAAACAAAATCAAAAGAGACTGAGATCAAAGAGAGTAAATTGATTAATTTTCCAACTGAACCACACTTTCTAGTCAATATATATAAATAAATATATATGTATAGAAATAATAATAATAATAATAATAAATTAATGAATAAATTAAAAATTAAAAATTAAACTCCTTGATTAAACTAGTCCTATACGTCCAGGCTTTACTGCAACAGTGACTTATTTTACACCAATGTCTTCCATTCAAGTGTTCTATTAATTCTTGTGCTGATAACACATCCTTTGCGAAAATTTGTCTTCTACACTCCTTCAGTATGGGACACACAGCAAGAAAATGTCGAATGTCTTCCTCTTCATTGGTATTACACAAGGAGCACATTTTAGATGTTGCCGTGTAGGAATATTTATTTAAATTTAATAATTCCGCCCTGGCTTTCAGAAACCAAATAATTAGATTAAATTTACTTTTGCTACTTAAATAATCTGTATTAGAATTCAGCTGTTTATATATTAACGACCTTCCACTGTTGTGTAACAATGCTTCATAATTTGACTTTATTTTGGTTTTAATTTTTGTTATAACTTCCTCAATCATAATGTATGTATGTGTTAGTCCAAAGCTTTTGTCTTGATGTATTTTGTGCATCCTTCCCTACAAATATTATTAAGAAATTTGAATATATGTACCTTTATACTGTTTCTGTGTAACAAAGTTGGTTCCTTCAGAAGGCGATTTGTTTTGACACGGATAGACGAGGAGCATTTTAGTCGGTTCAAATCATATTAATATGATCGACAACGCAGCATTCTAGGAAAGCAAATTAGTATCTTAACAAAATGTTTGTTTAATTTTTAAAGAAAATCGAGTTTCTTTTATAGTGAAAGCTCAATAAAGTTATAATAAAGCTCAAAGTACTTGTTTTGTTTTAATCGTCCTCGGACTAGAAATCTATGATGGTGGATGGCCAACAAGTGAAGGTTAAGCCGCGTTTACACTTGTAGCTGGAGAGCTATATAGTTGAGTTATATAACCAAGCTATATAACCGACTGCTATATAGCTCGGTTACATAGCTCCACTATATTCTAATGTAAACGTTTTTCTAGCAACTACAAATAGCTGTACTGAAGTTGTCACTCTTTTACTTAAAATTAACACTTAGCTTTAACTTTCTAAATTTACATTGATTTTAATTTTCCTTTTTTTTAATATTCAATACAATTTTTTAATTATTATTAATATTTGTTATGAACTATTTATTTACTATTATTAAATTGGGAATAACTCTTTGTCTTCACGGAACAGGTGTTTAAGAGTCTTTATAATTTTGAATACAAAACTCCGCGTAATATTCAACCAATCAGAGGTTGAGATTACATTGAATGCTGTTCGTTGTATCGGGTACCGGTTCAAATGCCTGAAATTGTCTGACTTATTTCGTTGGATTACATGATTTGTCTACGTTATTATAAATACTAAATAATGCAATCGCTCAAAAGATTGATTTATCTGGAAACCTTATGTATTCTTGTTTGTTTAAATAATATGTTTTCTTCTTTAATATAAGATATTTTATACAATGGATTCCTTTACACGATATTTTGGTTCTGGCGACGTTAGGCCTAATTCTTATTGTAAATGTTTAATTTTGATTGAGTTTTCTTAATTCTGAAAATCTCTTTAGTTTTTCTTTTGGATGTAGTAAACTATTTTGAGTGTATTGGTTATAATTTTGTTATCTACGTTATCCGGAAATTGTTAATTTTAGTGTCAACATACGTGGTCGTGATGGCAGAAATAAAATGGAGATTAAGGTAGCGTGATTACAAACAAATCATAATAGTAATATCTTGCACGACGACATCTTGCAAGGTCAATATCATCAGTATCCCAATACTTATACAAATCATGAATTTTTTTTAATTTTCAAAGGACTGATATTGAATTTCATAAATTGATGTTTGTAACCAAAATATGCAAAGATATATCATTATTATAAAAAAAACTTGCAAAAATACACCTAGACCTATAACTAACACTGTGTTGAAGCAAACATAAAATTACCATTCTTGGCCAACAATAAATGGGACAAGTAAAGTCTTTAATATAATTGACACCAAGTCCACTAATATTAATAACACTAAAGTATAAAACTGCATCTTCTTCGGAATTGAATGTAACAAAATCAGGAACGATGTTAAGATCTCTATAACCCATTTAATTTCCTTAAAAAGAATGAACATATTTTAAGTTTTCAACATTTATTGATAAAATGTTAAATAATAATATATGATAACATTATCACATCATTACATTACAAGTAAAGTTACTTGTACGCACTCATCTGTCTCACCTTTAATGGTAACCAATCAAAATCATTTAAAGCAAAAATGATGGAATGTTTTGAAACGGAAGTATTTTGAGAATTTTAACTACTTAATATACGAGTATCTGTAATTTTTTCACCTTTTTTAAAATGGTCATCTTTTGTCCAATACATTTTTGGTCTACATAAAATTGTTTGTGAATTTTTTAAAAATTTAGTATTATAAAACTGCTTCCACAATGAACTATCTACAGAAGTTAAAACATTACCAGACATTTTTTTTTAATAAAAGACTTCTCTACCAGAATCGGTAATTTCTGATGTAATGTAACGAACAATTTGTGTTTTCTCATTAGGATCTGTGTACATCTTAATTGAAATAATCTATTTTAGGGGGGAAAACATATAGCTCTGCTACAAACAAATTGCACTTCTAACAGAGCTATGCAGCTGGGCTAGATGTTTTCTTTGATCTTTACCGACAACCTATGGATAGCTCGTTTTCTGCTATCTAGCCGATCTGCTATATAGCCGAGCTATGTAGCCGGAACTTGAATGTCGTTTTAAGGAATTTGTAGCTCGGCTATATAGCTCAACTATATAGCTCTCCAGCTACAAGTGTAAACGAGGCTTTAGCGTGATCATTGTATTGATCAATCCCAATGAAGCAAAGAGGATGAACAGGACTGTCTGTATTTCAAACTAAAAATATCATTTCAAAGTTAGTAGTTGATAATTATTAAACTGCCAAATTGTATATGTTATACAGTTCAAGGATGATGTTTTATATTTCATAAATTTATTTGTGAAGAATAGAATATTTAATGAAGGTCCCAGAACCTGTAAAATATTAATAACCACTATAAATATGCATAAAGTAAAATAGTCATTACAGTAATCTTCGTTCATAAAGATGATAGTGTATTTTATACTGTAGAATACATTGTACTTTTGTAAATTGTAATGTTTTGCAGAAAATTGTCATATTTTACAACAATGACTGCATCTAATATTCTACATTTTGTATATCCAAAACATAAACACAAAATATCAATAACAAGTACGTAACATATTTAAAGCACATGCATAACTAATTTATATTATACTCATAAAATATCATTAACACATTCATGTCGTGTACACAAGGTATTTATAACATATATATATACAACATATTCGTTACTAATTGCGTTTAGTGATCGTGTTTACTTATCAGAGCAATATGTCTTTCGAATAAAAAATAAGTAAAAGATATAAGTTAAAACATATGACAGATTTTAAGCTTTGGCTAATATTTTTCAGCTTTTGATAACCAGCCTTAGCTAAAGGTTATTCACCTCACTTTAACCAAGTGCTAAGACTAAAAGCTATGACTTAATAGTGAAAGCTAAGACTAAATGCTAAAAGCTTTTGCTTATTTTTTATTCAACAGACACAATATGTCACTAACTAATTTTATGCAATATTGTATGTTGTAATGTAAATTGCAGGAACTAAAAAGGGTTTATTGCAGTTAACCATAAACTAACTACAGTTTATGAATAAAAGATTTAAAATACACATGTGTAATTACTTTTCTCTGTATTTTTTAACGTTATTTTAAATATGATAACTATTGTAAAATGTCAGTTTTTTATTTGTTAAAAGCCGTAAAGATTTAAGTGCTTAGTCTAGATTTTCGTAAAACGACTGTAATTAAATACAGAGTTGGAGCCATAAAAGTCTGGAGCGAAATCTCTGTTCTAGGTCAATTAAAAGATATGTAGAAAATCCAATTTAACACCAATTAAGGGTCGGCTCTAGTAAAACAGAAAGCAACCCGCGACTCCAGCGTAGCGGCGGTAGGTTACGCGGACATTGCTCATCCTAAATCCATTTAAAACCCGCAATTGTTCAAATAGCGTTTTTTTTAAATACGAAACTCTTGAGGATAAAATTCTTCATCCGAATGGCTTGGTCATTTTTAGCTATAATTAATAGTTACAACGTAAATAAATATTTAAAATCACCCTATAGCGGCGGTAGGTTACACGGACATTGCTCAGCCTAAATCCATTTAAAACCCGCAATTGTTCAAATAGCGTTTAAAAAAAATACCAAACTCTTGGGGACGAAATTCTTCATGCGAATGGCTTGGTAGTTTTTTGCTATAATTAATAGTGACAACATAAAAAATATTAAAAATCAATGTTTTAAATTGTTAATTAATATTAAACAAAATGGTTTTCTTAGTTTTGAAAAGCCATTTGCATGCATATTGGCCATAGCTTTAAAATGGCCATAGCGTTCATAATTATCCGATAAAAAATAAAGGAATTTTTTTAAATTTTAATTTAACATTGGAATGTCGGCCAACATGGCCGACCCTTAATGTATTTGCTCAGTGGTTTGACTCGTCAGTACTGAATCTATTTCTTTAAATGGTTCAGCACTTCTCTAAGAATTTTAGAGAAATTTCGACAGCAAGTTTGAAATAAATAAACTAAAAATATTTAGCAGATCTAATTTCATTACCTAGAATATGTATAATTTGCTCCCCTCTGTTGTCAGAGTGTTATTCAAAAGCATGTATGTTCAACTCGTACTTTTACACCACTATTTAGTAATAAATTCTGAAATATACGATTCATGTGTGTTTTATTTACTAGTTCGTTAAGTGCTTAAATATGAAGAGAATTAAAACTTAGATTTCAGAATTAAATAAATTTGCACTTTTGGTGGAACCGTTTGAGTTAGCACTTGTCAAAATTGTGTATCCTGCAACTACTAAACGTATTAAAATAAAATATACATTTACTTACATCTTGTTTGTGTCAGTATGATCATTTTGGTTTTAAAATTATTACTAAGTACATCCTTACCATTTAATAGTAAGAGAGGAGTAAAAAGGCCTATAGGCCTGTATAAACGACTAAGAGGGCAAAGCAAGTCTTGGATAAATCGACAACACAACAATTGTTAGTTCTTTAAATTTAGTTCACTATATAAATTTAAAAAATATGTTTTCATATTCACTTTAGAGGCCGTGGTAGTCATTAAAAGGACTTTACTACTTTACTACTTTACTGTAGTACACATAAAAACCCCCTCTCCAGAATCAGATCTAGTTATGCCGAACATTTGATTGACACTAACCACACCTACACTGATATAAACACTAACATGATCATTATCCATAAAGAAAGGAAAGGCCGTCGTCTCAACGTATTGGAGGAATACAGCATTTACACTTCCCAGAAGAAAAACCCTAACGTACTCCTGAATGACAAATTGAGCTTTGCAGCTAACCCCATCTATGACTTAATCTCTAATCTCTAAACAAACAAATACAGCTGACCTATTACCAATTCACATACAATTTTTTCTTCAGTTCCCGTTCGGAAGCACAGTAACTATGTCGTGGCCACGAAAATATTTATTTCATGAAACATTTGACGAGGAGTTATCCGATAAAACTTTGTATTTTTGTGTCGTGTTATCGTGTGTGTTCAGTGTTATTGTGTATTGTTTTATTTAAGTGTTGAGTCCTACACCTGACGAAGCCGGCTGTGAACGGCGAAACAGCGCTGTAGTGTAACTACAAAAATATCAAGAATTGCTCGGACTACTGTATAAGGTAAACTATATATTGTATTAAAAGGAAGTGTAGAGTTAAACGGAATCCTGAATATAGCTACACATTGTAAACAATAAATTATGAAATTAATAATGACAATACTGCACTTCCTAGATCTTAAAATAAGTTAGCTAGACTAATAATTTTTAATTTTAAATAGACACATTTAAAAAGTTTAGTTTAAATTGAATTTATAAGTGCATTTTATTGAGTAAAAAATGTTTTCACTTTCGTTTAAGTTGAAAGTAGCTCTACTTTAGTACTAAAAATTAAATATCTTAATAAATCGTAATTTTTTCAATTAGTGGAATTTAAGTTTAAACAAACAATTAATTATAGTAATGCCGAATGACCATTTAATCCTACGGACTATTTGTATGACATAAACGATTGCTCATAATATAAGAAACGTGTGTAACTTTTTCATGGAATTTAAAATAATGTTTTGTAATTAAAAAAATTGCCGCCACCAATTTCAAAATGATTATGTTTGGTATGTTTTAGAAAGGTACATACAATAACTATGCATTCAAACAAAATATTGGATTAGTAGTTGAAGTGCTTAAAGTTTTAAAAATTATAATTTGAAGAAATTTTTATTTGTTTCTTTTTGAACGTCCCAAAAATAAAAAAGTCTAAAAACTATATGTAGAACCCAAAAGTACGTATATAAAACTAGTGGTTTCCATGTAAAATATGTAATAGTGACCATACTGGAAAATGGCGGGCATTTTCTACAATTTAAAGCTTCTCATAGTGGTAATACTAGGCATATGGCAATGTATATAATGCACGTGGATATATAGCGCGTACTTTACTTGACTAATGTTTAGCTCAAGCTATTTGTACATAATGTACCAGCTACTTCCACATTACAGATGACTCAATCCACCGGGTGAACGCCATTTCTGTTTATATTAATGTAAACTCTGCGGTAAACAGTAATACAGTAATTTTCACAAATTTACGTCACGATTCAGATTATTACGGCACCGTGGAAGCTTGCAGAGTCGGGCTAGGCTGCGACCAATTGATTTCAAAGTCCACAGCTAATTCTTGGCCCGTTAATCAATGCATCTTATCACATAACCGTAGCTAATCACAACTCGGAATATAGTTCAGTTTCAACACTATGTATTGCTTACGACATTGAGTTTGTTGGACTTTGCGGCTTTGTGTTGACGTTTGCCTTGGGTGTCTTCTACGATTTAATTGAAAAAAGTAATTAGAAACAACACACCTTAGGTGAATGTGTTTTTGTTTAAGGAGAGATATAATTTTATGTATGTGTTATGTTTAAATAAGTTTGCTTTCCTTTGTTATTTAGCAGCAATAAATTGAAAACTGATGAAACGATTCTAATACGTTTCCTTATCTATTCATTATCGCAGAACGTTGTTGAATAATACGATTTCAGAAATAAGCAAATAATAACAGTAATTTTCTATTTTGTAAGTTTACATATTTTTTTAGCTTATTAGCCTCGTAATGTAATCATGTTTGCATTAGAAAAATTCCGCGTCTTCTATTGTTTTACTCATAAATTGAGTCTGTAATACACCTTGTGTGTGATTTAAACGCTAATTCGATCTGAAAATTGTATACAAATTCCCTATTCGATGCATATGTTCTCTAATTGGTGCACACTTACTATAATTGTTAGGCTACAAAGTTTCCAGATCTGTATCCAATGCTGAAAGTATCACAAATATGTAAGCAACTGCGTACTTTTAAACAGTAAAATATGAGAGCACATGTTTGAGTTGTTTGTCACTAGAAGATGCAAATACTTTGATAGTGAACGCACACACTCTCTTTAGTTTGAAAATATCTTGATAAATAATGTAAATATTCGTTCAGAAAAAAGACTGCCCTTGTTATGTCATTCTTTCATTCTAACATTCCAAATTTTAAGTTTTGGAAAAAATACGAGGGGAAACTAATTATAACGGTGAACAATAAATACCTAACCATAGGTCTTAAATATGAGTTGCAAATAAAAAAAATAAAATATATATAATTAAAAAAATAAATAATTGCATATTCTTCTGGTTTTAAAATTTACTTTTTAAGTCGAATTATAAGTTGAAGTATAATAAAAATAAGATTAAAAGGAGACCTCACAATATACAAGACGTTATTAAGTTAATGCTAGAATGCACTTTTCAACGAGTGAGAGAGAAATAGTTGACCCACTTCGTTTAACAACATGATAACCTTACCATCATCTTCTACAAGCCATTTCAAATACACCTGCAGTATAATAGTCACATTAAAAGAACGCGCTTTGTTTTTACTTTGTAATTTTATTGAGAACTATTCCAACTATTATGTACTAAAATAAAATATTTCTATACTAGTGTGTCATGTTTGTGTGTCAATATTCTCATTCCTTTAAACGGCGGCAGTCACGCGGTGTATAGTGAAACTGTATCTGTCTTTGTTTGGCGTTACATTTGGCAACATTGTGAAATACGTGAGGTGTTTGATTTTGGCACATTTTGGTGAAAGTGATTTCCCTTATATTTACTCAGCGGGATCTTAAAATAAATTAAACAATTTTAATTTCGATTAATTAAAAAGGTAAAGTATTTATTAGCGTTATTTTTTATTTTAAATTCGTTAAATCTTGTGTAAAATCAAAGTGATCGAAGTAACTTACACACACTTATTAATTTTACTAGAGTTACAACAAAATCATGCTGATAAAAAGGATGTACAATGCGTAAAAGATTCCTCCTTCCAGATACCCCAAAGAGTTTTGTCTTAGAAATACATAAATAAAAATAACAACAAAAAAAAAAAAACGCGCAGAATAGCAACAAGAATATAACAAGTGTTAATTGTTCTTTAAGATGTTATTTTTTATAACGATAACTTTGAGTTTTAGTTTGGTTACTGTAGCCCGTGCATCACTGAGGATGGCGACATTGTCGTTGAAACGCGTTTGAGGTTAGTAAACGTATTTATTGTAAGATTTTTTGTTCAGGTTTTATTTGATCTAAGTTACTTTCTCACAATAAAGCTCATTAGTTATTTTTTAGCAGCATCTTCATCAAGAATATCTTGATATGTATTATTATTTGTGACTTGGTGCCATAAAAATGCATATGATATATTATATATATTTTAATATCTTTAAATAAAGGCTGTATATTCGTATGTGTACTCTGTTCTTCAGTATTAAGAATATTGATTTTTGGTCTATTAAACTGTAAACGTCCGAAACTTAAAGTAAAATACTATTTGAGTTCTTTTTATTATAGTAAAAGTGGGTTAGTCTTATTTATAATTTTGATAATAATCATTATGATACCGTTCCAGATAAAAGTGAATGTGACGGACTCAGACTAATTCAATAAGGTAAAAAACCTTCAAAACAATGCAAGTAATTGCAACAGCTCAACTTGTAAAACAAAATATTTTGTTGGTTAAATTAACCTTAAAATAGTTTTTCCGTATAATTTTAATGGTATAATTTGTAAATGTAATATTATATTATTAATTAATCAGTAAACCCACAAGTAAAAAAATACTTAAAATATACGTGTGTTGTGCTCATTGAGTATTCCACACTAAAAATTTACAAACTAATAATATAATAATAATAATAATAACAATGCTTTATTTATAATTCGAAATGTACAAAAAAAAGTATACATGCCTGCATTAAATGGCACTGGTTTTTTATAACCGTCTGCCAGGTTGGTAACATCTCACATTATTCTTATGTCTACTACATTTTTAAGATAAAGACATACAACAACATAAATAATATAAACAAATGATTGAGGGGGAGAAACAAACTACAAACGCAAGCCAAATTACATGGTTTACATTTCGTAACAATGATTTATCTAGTTGATTTGAGTAGGATTGTTGACGAAACAACTGCACTTCGTCTTTATACAAATATACACTGAAGTAATTAATTATATTACTGGAACACATTACTGTCAAAACAATGTTACATAATATTATTAGTGTGTTACTACACGTACCCATGGTGTTTGTTGCTGGCTAGATGGGCGATTACATTAACTCCATTGTGGTCTGGAGGGATTGTGCCAATTGTGGTTATATTTAATCATATTAATTTAATCTAAACTTTACGCTTTTATTTATGTAATTATGTTTTTAATTGTTAAGAGTAGGTTAAGAAATGATAGGCCTGCCAAAATAATAAGTCAAAGCCATATTGTCACACAGTCGCGAAAACTACTCTCGAATGCTTGAGCTCATATTAAAATAATAATTACAATATTTTCCAGAAAATATGTAATTTGCCTTAACATGCTAATTAAGAAGTATTACCAACATCAAATTAGTCATCGCAACCAATGTGAAGATTACAACTTTTAAATCAGCCATAGTGCGATTAAACAATCTAGTAATCTGATTAAGTATTTCAACTCGGCAAATTTCAACGTGAAACTACATTAAATTTTATAATCTAGGTAAAAGCTTTGCGAATTTATTAACGCTAAGCTCTGCGTACTCGTTCAGGCCGTCCCCAAAGTTTTACTAAAATTATACCTATAACAACGTATCAAAAATATAACGAATTATGAGAGTTATCAAAGCGGGAATATATATTAGTTATGATTACCATTATTAATATTCTATCTTTATAAAATTTAAACTTGAACTGGACTTATGAGAAATAACACTATATTAATAAAAAACAGAACACAGTTTCTCATAAAAAACGTTTAATAATCAAACGCGTTTCGATGACCAGGTCATCATCAC
>JAGFPH010000172.1:721149-731936 GCA_018207615.1 Philaenus spumarius | reverse complement strand
CTAAGAAAGGTTTCCAAAAAATTCTAAATTTTATGGTGGTTTGGAGGGTCAAAGTTACTAAAAATCCCCATAAAAAATACATAGTGTACCATATTTATTGATATATTTTTTTGCTAATATACATTTAACTTTAATTTTTGCAAAGCCGGATCGTGGTGAAAATGTAATAACAACCCTTAAAACAATAAACATTTATTACTATTCGGCGAAACTGTGGACCGTGTGCGAAGCCACTGGTATAACAGGTAGTAATTTATAATTATTTAGTGAAACACATCTGCCAAGTACGCACACAGAGCTTCCTCGCGCAAAATCCTTTAAGAATTATTATATTAACAGAATTTTGGATAGTTATAAAAGTTAACATTTTGAGTTTATAATTTATAATTATTTAGTGAAATATATCTGCCAAGTACGCACACAGAGCTTCCTCGCGCAAAATCCTTCAAGAATTATTACTTTTACAGTATTTTGGATAGTTATAAAAGTTAACATTTTAAGTTTATAATTTATAATTATTTAGTGAAATATATATGCCAAGTACGCACACAGAGCTTCCTTGTTCAAAATCCCTTGAGAATTATTACATTTACAGTATTTTGGATTAGTAAAAAAGTTTACATTTTGAAATCTGTCAAGTTCGCACACAGAGCTTCTTCACACAAAATACTTTTAGAATTATTTCATTTACAGTATTTTGGATAGTTATACAATTTAACATTTTAAATTTATTATTTATAATTGTTTAGTGAAATACATCTGTCAAGTTCGCACACAAAGCTTCCTCACACAAAATACTTTTTTATTTTTATTTTATCATATTCTTTAGAGGTTAGTTTTCTGAACTCCTTTGGAACTCTGTCATAAATTTACTCTTGTGTTTTTACTTTTGTGCATTTTCGATTCTAAAATGTTTACTATTCCGGCCATTATAAAAATGCAAAACACTGAATTTGTCTGAAGAAATAAACGCAATCATATATGTAGATGGCAATATTCGTATATTAAAAAAGTTCTTTACATGGTTATGATTGGCTCTAGCCACACGCTTTACGCAAGGCTCTTTTCTGATTCATAAAAAACTGCAACACTAACATCCCCATAAATGTCGCCATATTGTAAAAGAAAATGAAAGCAAGGGCGCCCATATGATATTTCTTGTAAGCTCAGGTGCAGTGAGAGCTTGACACTAAACACTATGAGAAGCGGCCGACGCACAGTGCATTGCGTGCTTCGCAACCAACCTCCGTATTGCGAGAATTTTCAATACACAGAGCATTTTGAAGGCCTATGTACTAGGGACGCACATGTACGTCCACTTTAAAATATTAGTAATTATTACGTAGAAAGGTTTAATAAAAAATTAAGTAATTTCTACTCATTTAGACTATAAATACAAAAAATAAAAGGTCAGCTCCTAGCATAGGAAATACGAAATTTGCGTAGTAATGAACGTGTTAGTATCCTCCCCTCCGTCGGTAAAAAGGAGTCCAGGTAAAATTTTTAACACATCCGGAAGACTTTTAAAATTTAGGAACACAATTTGGCAGTTTTGGTGAAATATTACATACCATTGAATCCCTACCTTTACACCGTCAATGAATACAGAAAGCTATACCGCGCTTTGTGGCCGCACCAAGTTGTTCTCAGCAACTCAAAATATTCTAGCGTAGGCCACTTTTATGTAATACTGACTAAAAGAAAAATACCTTAATATAATTATTAATAATATACACATATTCCTTTCCCCAGGAGCTAGGGGCGGGGTGTTCGCAGCCCCCTCTGTCCCCGGGGTTGGTCACCCATGAACGAAAGTAAAGTTTTTATTTAGATAAAATAAAACCTGAACACAAAATCTTACAATAAATACGTTTACTAACCTCAAACGCGTTTCAACGACAATGTCACCATCCTCAGTGATGAACGGGCTACAGTAACCAAACTATAACTCATTGAGTTATAACTTTGAGTTATAGTTTGGTTACTGTAGCCCGTGCATCACTGAGGATGGCGACATTGTCGTTGAAATGCGTTTGAGGTTAGTAAACGTATTTATTGTGATATTTTGTGTTCAGGTTTTATTTTATCTAAGTTACTTTCTCACAAGTCAAGCTCATTAGTTATTTATTAAAGTTTTTATCTATAAACAAATTTTGAATTTTGTAAATTTTGATCAACTTTAACTTAAACAAACAAAAGGGTGGGTTTTATATTATTTCAGGGTGGGTTTTCTTTCACAAATAATTTGTAAATTGCAACTAGGGCGTATCAATTTTAGAATATTTGTTTTACTTAAGTACACGTAATATTATTTTTTATAACAAATTAAATTGTTATTCATTTTGAATTTTTTTATTGATTAATAAACAAACAAGTTGTTACTTATATGACGTTTTAATAGACTACCTTGTCTTTGTAAATGCATAACTGCATTTTTCAAAAGAATCACGTCATAAAAGGTAAGGTTATATTTAATTAATTTCTGAATTTACATACTGCGCAGTCTTTTCAGTTTTTCGGGTCAGGCATCCTCCAATATATAAAATATATATTTTCTTGTATACTACGACAACGTCACTCGGACGAGTTCGTTAGCCAAAAAATCTTACAACCGGAAACACGTTTTTTGACCGGAAGTAGCTATTTTTTTATATTTTTCCTACAAGAATGAATTATTTTTATAGTTTTTTCTAAAAATGTAAATGTAGGATATTCTGCAAATTTTGCGAATTTTTTTACCTTATAGCTAGCTTGGTTCTCCCAAAATCGATCAAAATGTAAAATATCATAAAAGTACCCGGTTCAAAGCCACGTGGTGGATTTTACCGTGCTGGCATCTTTTCATCCGAAGCTGGCGGACGAGTTTTTACGCTGCGAGCAAAGTGAACCTCATAACCCAAGGCCGCAAGGTCCAGGTGGAACAAAGGAGCGCGTGAGTCGAAGCTAGAGGCTTAGGTGCAGATAAATTCTACTAATATATTTCGTACACAAGGCACCGTCGTCAGTAGACCTATTTCAAAAATAGTTGGTAGAAATCCTAAAACATGTAAATTTAATTTTGGAAATTCGCTCAACTCACGTCAGCGGTTCAGCTGCGTGGTCGAATTATTTCTATTTGAATTATTAGTGTACTTTAAAAACAATTCTCGAGCTAAGTAATTTTACGTTTAACATGGTTTTCCTTTTTCATAACGTCCTCTCCTGGGTAGCTTATGGTATGTTACAGGTCCTATTCAACGTGGTTGCGTGAAATAATTTTTTAATCATTGCTGTTAGCTTATCTCAAATAGTGTCTGATATAAGTCAATTTCAAATTCAACATGGATTTTTCTATATTCTTCCATGGGTGCTTTACGGTAGGCCTAATGTAGCCTACCAATTTGGCGTGGAGTCGCTCGGGAGCCATAGGCCTACGTCATAAATGGTATATATTTTATGACTCCATGATGAATTATTATTGGAACTACATAAAGCAGTTTGATGTAACTTTTTCATTTTGTACTACAGTAAATATTTTGTGAACAATAAACAAGTTTGCTTGTTTCTTATTATGTCACATTAGGCCAATGTTCTGTGAAATAAGTATTTAAAATAGGCTAACTTTTTCTATACCATAAAGTACCAATTGTGACAATTACATTTTCATTACGTCATTGGTGACGTTGGGTTTACTTCTATAAATAATTAACACGAACAAATAAAATAAAATTCAAGAAAACATTTTATTATAATTATTCATTAAATAACACAAGATTAACATTAAACATAATACATTAGGATATACAGTATTTTAAAAAAAGATACAAAAGTTTTTAAACACAATTATAATAACGCTAAAAAGGTAAATTACATCAAAGTTATCACTAACAAAAAATAGTGAAATCAAAATATAAATTTTTCAGACCTAGGATACTAACAGATATGTCATAACTAGTCCAGGGCTGCCAACCATAGCATTAGAAAAAAAATATTTACCTGGATTCTGAGTCTGACTACTAAAACGTAAAATAAAACAAAAATACCACTTTTTCAAACAGTTTTATTGTACCCAAATTGTGGTGTTCCAGCTGAAATACCCACCTTTACCTAAATAAAAGTGTGTGTTGTGTGTATTGTGTAAAGTGTTGCAGTACATCACGCTTGATTGAAACGCACCACTGCTTTGCTCGTTTATAGGGGACCCACGAACATACACGACTCAGTTAATGAGGCCCGGAGTGTAAGGAAATGTAGTGTAATTAAAAAAGAAAACGTTATACCCGGTGTATAAACCTAATCAGTTCCCAACATCTTTGATAAGCATGAAACTTATCAAAAAAAAGCATGGGTTTAGCATGGGATAAGCATGGATTTAAAAAAAAAATAAAAAATAAAACGTAATTTGGTTTATGGTGTTGTATGGTGTTGGTGAGTGTTGGGCTTTCACAAACCTCGTAGGCCTATGTGCGTGAGGCCCTCGCCTATACGTTGTTAGTGTTAAGTCTTCAGCTGGCTTTCTCCCAATGTTACAGTGATTGGGGAAAAAAAGTGAGCAGTGTGTATTGTATGAATGTTTGCTCTTGACTGAATTTCAACAATCAAAAACACTGTTGTTATAGAAATAGATAAATAAATAGTGACAATTAGTATTTTATTTATTGTTACAATTAAATTAC
Source organism: Philaenus spumarius (assembly GCA_018207615.1). Classification (NCBI taxonomy): domain Eukaryota; kingdom Metazoa; phylum Arthropoda; class Insecta; order Hemiptera; family Aphrophoridae; genus Philaenus; species Philaenus spumarius. The sequence continues at coordinate 727,281 of JAGFPH010000172.1, read as the reverse complement.
CGGTATTTATTAATTTGAAATATTTTAATATACCAGGTGTTCGAAAAGTCTGGAAACGGTTTAATATTACGTATGTAGGGTGTATCAAAAAGAACTTTACAACTTTGAAAGTACTTACAACTTTATTCATACGACTTACAGACTTAATTTTGGTGTCATGTTGAAGGAAAGTAGATCAAGTTTTGACTCATGTGGTATGCTAGTATAGAATCGCTATCGGCAGTTGCAGCAAATTTAGGTGTCTTTACTGGTTCCGAGCGTCCTCGCTTTGTATTTTGGATTAAAGAGTCGAAGTCTGCGACAACTGTGCAATATATTTTCGTACAGAATATGGTAAATATCCTCCCAGTAGGCTATCACCGGTATAATTTACTTAGAAATGCTGGAAAACTTTTTAATCCCACAGATTGACAAGGATGACCAAAAACACTATTTACACTTTATGCAAGATGGCACACTGCTGCACTACCTCTCGGAAGCCCGGGATTTCCTAAATGTAGCTTGTAAATGGATGGGCCTAGGTGCGATAATTACATGGCCCTTACCGGCTCTACCCCAGCTTAGAAGTAGGATCTACTTCGTAATTGAACAAGTCACACCTGACATGCTGCAGCGGGTTTGGCAAGAAATTAACCTCAGATGGGATACGTACCGTATCACCAATGGAAGCCACATTGAACCTCTTTAGGTATAAGGTGAAAAACTTGATGTATTTTGCTACAAACTGACACCAAAACCATATCTCTAAGTTAAATGATTAACTCAATATGAGTTTCTAAAGTTGTAAAGTCCTTTTTGATACACTCTGTATAAGGAAAATTTAAAGATAGATGTGATTGAGGAACCTACTCTATATAAAAGTACTATTTTATTAAGATTTCAAAAATGGGAAGGTGGTCATGTGTTACATCATTTCGATGTAGGTAGACTTTCAAGAGAAAACCAAGGGTGAAATTTGCACATCCAAAACCGAATAAAAATGGCGGCCAAAAAACAATGGAATCGTGTTTTCCGATTTTGCCCCCTTTTGTTGTAATATTATTTTTAAATATTTATTATTATTCTTTTTGGATTTAGAATGAAATATCCTTTCAAACGATATGTCACACAACGATATTTGGGAGTATTTCAAATTTTGGAGTTACCGCCATTTTGATTTTGGCATGTCTCTGGCCCGGTCATGTGTCCAAATCATTTAAAACAGGTGTAAATAATTAGTATACAATTAGTATATATTAGTATACTACATTGCATAATTAGTATACCATCGGGGACCCGCCTAGACCTAATAAAACAATATGGCGGGGCGTGTCTCTGGCCCGGTCATGTGTCCAAATCTTTTGTTATTACGTTATTTATATTTATTGTTATTTTATTCACGGCCCTGTGTTTCCTAAATATGATGTCTTTCTAGGCAGAACCTCCTTATTTAGTTTTTCGGCTTCTGATTAGGAGTAGGTTTTGGTGGACCGGGTCTATTTGGGTTTGGGTGTTTGGAGTTATTTTGGTTTTGACCATTAGTCCAGTCAACCTGTGTCGTAAAATACCCGATAGAGGAAAAAAATAGTATAAAGCTAATTTGTTCCCCATCGATTACTATAGTTTAGACAAGTGTATTGCCAAAAGTCCCCAACCCTACCCCCTTGCTTCCCCCCAGCGACGCCCAAAGTTAGAAATTGCAAGGGTTTCGTAAATCGCGTTTATCTCAAAAACTATTAAAGGTATTGGAGTAAATTTTTTCGTTGTCTTTCTTATAATTTTTTCTACAATTAATGTCCTAATCCTTTTTATCGTATCTTTTACCGTTTGGTAGTTATTTGTAAACAAGCTGATAAAAATGTACATATTTAATTACGTGATTTTACTTTTTGGTTTCCAACTATTTACACTTACATTTTACACAGAAATGTTTCAAACAAAACTTTTAGCCCCTTTTAAGAGCTTTAAAATTGTGTATCACATGACATACTTAACGTTTATATATTGCTAGTATCAGCCGTGAAAGTGCAATGCGCACAATTTTCGCGGCACTCAGCAGTAGAACGAGCCCCCCGCTCTGTCAAACTAATTTGCTTGTTAATGAAACTCCATAACTGTGTACGTTTAAATAAGTTATAGTTGCAGGTTGCTATGGAGTCGTCAGTTAATTTTGACATTATTATCGGCTAAACTTGTTTGCTGATAAGGAAATGCTACGTATTGTCTTATTTTATTTGTTGATGCAACGCTTTTAAGTCCATTAAGTTTGTGATTTTACTACAGATATTATTGAAAAAATCAAGATTAATCACTTTACAATTTCCAAATTGCCCTGCGTACTAAACAGGATACACACCGGACAGGATGTATGTAATGTTGAAGTGTCGGCTTGGAGTCGGGGATGAGTGGCAGCAATAAGCAAAGTTTCGACTATGACCTTGAGACAGAAGGGGCGTGTTGTGTTGTATGACTCATACCGTTCTGACTTGAAAGTCCAGTCAAAAAAACGCTCATTAAACTGATTAAAGTTAAAAGTTAAAATACACGGTACGACATAAGGTTTCCAGTCAAAAAAACGCTCATTAAACTGATTAAAGTTAAAAGTTAAAATACACGGCACGACATAAGGTTTCCAGTCAAAAAACGCTCATTAAACTGATTAAAAACAAAATAATACAATTAACTAGACTACAACATTAAATTTTAAAAACATCTAAACTCTTTGAGTGATTAAATTTCATCAAATATTTTTCTTATCAGAAGGTTATTGGGTTATTGACATTTTGTACAAAAACTGCATTACTATCGGTGTATCATTGTTTAATTACCCCTAAATTGAGCTATCCTATTATTATTTGGGGCAACTTAAATTCTAATATCCAAAACCTATTTATTTTACAAAAACAGAAATCTATTCGAGCAGCAAAAAAGGCAAAATTATTCTTGCAAGACTAGCTTTAAATAAAACTAATTATTAACCCTTACATCTATTTATATTTTATAATATATTTTGTTCCAAAAAATATTTTGCATATTTAAAAGAATACTTCAATATAAAAATTTTGAAGAATACAAATAAACTGGCCATACCAAATCACAAAACTCAAATAATAAAAGACATACCATTTAAAGTATGAAAACCTTTTTTAGCCATTTACCAACAAGATAAAAAGGAAAGGGTTCAAGACATTGTTAAAAACTAAGACTTACTACAATTTAAAAGAATTTTTGAGTGAAAGAAGAAGAGCTTGTCATCACTTCTATTATATAAGTGTTAGTTATTACTAGACTTACTTATTTTGTTTTTTATTTCCTGTTGTTCATGCTTTATGCAATTTAATTTGTCCAGCAATAAACAAATTATTATTATTATTACATTCGTACCATGGCAGTTTTAATTTTAAAAGTTCCTAATTACTAATTTTCTATATAGGTTATTAAAAAAAAAGGAAGGGCATTATGAGTGAAGATATACAAGCTGGTTTCTTTGGAGTTCAAACAAGGAGTTTAAATTAAAGAAAAGCACACAGATAAGTTCATTTAGCCATACAGAAATACTTTTTCCCAGAAAATTATGAAAGATTTCTAAGAAAATATAATTAAAAACACTTTTAAAAATTGATAGTTGCTTAAAATGTCCTTTTATGTAGGTTTGACACCGGCAGCCGAATAGTCGAGATATACACCTGTTCGACTTGACAACACTGCCGGCAGCTAAATGTACCCATACCAAACAGATATGGCAGCCAAAAGGGACCTATATACTCGCTGCGCCGAATAGCCGCAATCTTGCTGCTGCCAAATAGCACCAATATTGAAACATGATCTTAAAGGAGTCATAAATTAATAAAAATATAATATAGTGATCCGTAGAAGGTCACAATCAATTTAGCAAGTTAAAAAATGGATATACTCTTCTCTAGAGGGTGGCAGCCAAATGGCTTACTTTTTGACGGCCGCCAAATAGATAGGTGTATTTATATATATATATATAAATGTACATCAGGCTCGTAAATAAAATAATGCAGTTATTTTTGTTATTATTTTGGTATCAAGTGTGTTTTTATTAATTGAAATAAAATTATTCATCATAATGTTTCAGAATTAATAAGCATGAAAGTTAAAAATAAATGAAACCCTTGATTTTAAAGAACTTGTTTCCAAGCAATGAATGAATACAATGTAATTACAATTGCCTTATTAGTCTGTGCAGATTAGAGTATTTTTTGTTCTCCTTGATTTCAAATATTTGTTTAACTTGTGTAACTCAATCTACCATTAAAATTCTCCAAGATAAACAAGAGTGACAATGCGTACACAAATTAATTTGCTCAACATGCCTTACGGGTTGTCTGTTCCACCCTACATAAAAACGTACCTGCATTATAAACCTTTAAATATTATTATGTTTCCCTAATGTAAAGTTATTCACAGTGAAACCTCAATTCGGTTACATATTAAAGTTACATTTTCTCTACTTTAAAGTTAGTCCTTATAAGTTTTGTTGAAAAACCCTTGTTCACAGTGAAAAACGCAAATACTATAAAAAAATGAACATTTTTGAAAATTTCGAAATTTGGATGGCTGTAACTCAAAAAGTATTATCATCGGGAAGATGATTTTCCTTTTATATTGTGACAAATTTATTGTTCTTTAAAAAAAGACTGGATAATTTTTTGTAAAACCTGTCATTTATGCTAAAAATGGGAAAATTCTAGAACAAGTTAAAAAAATCTGGGGTTTTTGGAACTTTTGCATCTATGCCAGACTTTTGGTTTACGGATTGACTGGACTATAAAGCTTCCAAACTATACAACTATAACTATACAAAAGCAGTTACAAGTTTGAATATCTTGTTGTAACATCTTGATGTTTAAATTTTGTGTAACCCAACAATACATTTCTGCACAATAATCTTCTTCTCGTGAAAACTAATCACTTTCCTTTATAAAAGAGACGGTTCACTTAGTTACCCGCGACGATGATTTCTTTAATAGGAACTTATGCTTCAACTTAATCAAGCGAAACTTCTATATCTATTCAATTGTTGATTTAAATGTTGAATGGTGTACAGAATAGTAGAATTTGTATTGAAAGTATCTGTAATTTGCACAGCATTCACTCATAGACTTGTCGTATTTTTTGTTATCGTAATTCTATTTTCAGACAAGAAACAAACTTTATAAACTTTAAAAATAATTGTGCATAATACCTATATAGTTCTTACTTGAAAACATATAGGAATGCTAAATTTATATTAGTTTAGTAAATTACATCGTTATTTATTGTCCTCTGGGCATGGTGTTTGATACTCTTAAGTAAAAATCTTACATTGTAAATCAAATAATAAAGCTCTTAATAATTGTTACAAAATAATGCTAAATATTAACACCCATCTTGAAATTAATCTGACAACGTTCCAGTTTTTTGACAGTTTATCTGTGAACTTTTACAATCGTGTTTAAAGAAATTTTAATTAAACAGATACAATATTGTAGTCCGACCAATTGACATTTAAAGCACTGGTTGAACTGATATTGCTTAAAAAGTACGAATCCGTGATAAGATAACTTGTTATCCCACTTAAGCAGACAAGAACAATTGTATTAATCTTTGAAGTAAGCTTATCATTAAAGAGCTAAATAACAATGGGTAAACTTAGAGGAACTGTATCAGTAACTTGTGCAATCGGTTTGTGTTAGTTACAACAATTTACGTGCGGAATCAGTTCTGTTAGGTATTCTGATACTTAACTGTGATTAGTCGAATCAAAAGTTTCTTAGTATTAATTCCAGTTGAAATGGTATATTAAGTATTTTACTTTAATAGGAAATTATGGACAATCTTATCATGTTAAGGTTAAACATATATGTGAGTATTTTATACGGGTGAGTTTTAAATGCCCCTCCCCCTAATTTTTTCCACATTTCTTAAGATATCGACTCCCAACCACCGCCGAACATCATTGGTTAGTTTATACTTTCTTTTGACGAGGTTCACATTTTTGGCCGTCATCTTGGATCCGCCATATTGGAATGAACTTTTATTTTTTAAATGTAAAGGTAGGGTTGTGACCCATCATTTCAAACTATTTTTTTCCGTAGAACACGATGCCGCAATCGGCTTTTAATTATCTGCTTTCGTTCTCGAGAT
>JAGFPH010000172.1:704411-718676 GCA_018207615.1 Philaenus spumarius | reverse complement strand
CTTACCTGTTTTGTAAAATAATACCCATAGAAAACCACATAATAATAATAATAGATTTTTGTTTTACGTACAATGCATGGATGAAAAGGTACAAAATAATATTTTGTATCTATAAAAACCACATACACCGTATACCTTTATAAAAATAATATATGTAATATATTTAAAAATACAAAAATACACGTTAGAAATAAATAGTAGGTTCTGAGGAAATTTCAGCAACCATTTTAAAAGAAATGCAGGCTGCATTATTTTGATATCTTTCCCGATAGTTTAACAAGTGAGCATATAACAAACATTTCCAAGAAAATATTATTTGCATTTCACAGTAAAACCCTTATACCTTATAAACCATAATATATGAATACTCATTATAAAACTAACTCTAACGACGGTAGGCCTACGTACAAACACACATAAATACATAATATTAATTATAAGTTATTGTTTTTACTCACGTCAGTGATCATTGTTAGTTTTTCTATCTAAAAAACAATTGAAATTTCGGACCTATCTGTCCATCATCAGGTTATATGAAAATATTATGAACACAAAACAACATATAAACAACAAATTCCGCTTGGAGATTGTTTATGATTGATTCTAAAATAAATGCATACATTTATATAGACAGCTATACATATCACTAATACATAAATACATTTAAAAAAGTTTTAAACTTTCTAGAAAATATGAAGGTTTTCAAAATTTAAAAAATACTGGATTCCTTTCTTTTACTATTAATTTCAAGTATTGAATGCTACGTTTTAGTAAAAAAAATATAAAAAGATTAAATGTCATATTGAAGGATACACTTGTTCGTTATACAAAATTTAATTTAGTTATCAGAATTTCCATTATGTTTTTTCTCTACATTAGGGTTTATCATAATTTTATTTATCTTTTCTTTTTTTTTTGGGGCATACAATTTAACTGAATTATTATTTAATAATATAAAAGTAAGTTTTACAAACAAATCACTACGATTTTCAAAGGACAAATCCGGAAGTCTTTTCAGAAGACATTCTTTCAGCAAGCAATATTTAACAAACTGTTAATAAACATGAGTTCTGAAATGAATCCTTCCAACACATTCTGCAGTGTCGTAACAGTATATTCATTTCATTCTGTTAGAAGAACAGAGCCAAGTATAGTGTAATCCGTCCTTGAGACAGGTTCTCTACCACTTTCCTTAGATACAGCTCAAACATCAGCCTTCAGTTCTATGTTGGAAGGCTTGCAGTTTGCTTCGACACTGTAGAGTAGTTCAGTTAACCTACATCTGTGACATTTTATCTGTGTTTACCTTGTGTTTACTGCTTATATTTAAGTGAGACAGTGTATACAGTACTATCAATTGAACGGATATTTAACGATTCTTGAAGGTAATTACCCTGGTTTTATGTTTATTTATTTAGTAGTATATTGCCTTGTTTAGTATGTTTTTATTTTCGTACTCGTGTCAAATGTTATGTTTAAACTTTACTTTTAGGATCTTTTAATTACTTTTCTGGCGGTACTGCTGTGTTCAATCTCAGAAATGGTTGAGATTACTTTTAGCGTACCGTAAGAAAAACGACAATTTTAACTCTTTTTTTTGCATGTAAGAAATATAAACACAAAAGTGTAAAACTACGACAGAATTAAATTTAATATTAAATACACATGGCTCAAAACCAATTATTCGCTGAGCAATAACTACCTTAATATTTAAATTAATCTGAGCAAACCATATTTATGTGCTAGCGCAAATTCCTGTTTGATGAAACAAAATGCAATTATTTGATGATGGTCAATATGAGTTGAATAACGTTTATTATTTCAATTTAAACATTTTGTCGAACGTCTACTTTTTTATTTTATATTACAATACTTAATTATGCATCACAACATATTGGCCTACATAATGTATTTATTGTACTCTTACGATATTATCAAGTATTTGTCGTGTTATGCATAAAGAGGTTAGATTTTGATTTAGATGAGAGGAATTACTTGACAGTCAGTTGTAGTATTTATTTTGTTTATACAATTTTTAATTTAAGAGGGTAAGCTTTAAATTTAAATTTTATTGTTGAAAAGGCTCATTTTCGTGTTCACTGTGTAACAGGTTAGAAATTGAGGATACATACCATTATGTTGTTGTGTGTCCAATATTTTAAGAGATTAGAATTAGATGGTTGGGTTCAGAAACAATTTGTAAAAATTATAAAGAATATTTGAATGGAAGAAACTTTAATAGTTTCTTTAGTTATCATGTTAGAGCATACAAATACAGACGAATGTTACTCGAGTATTGTTTCTATTGAATGTTAGTTTTTATAGAGCCATCATTTTTTATTAATGTATCTTTTTTTTCTTTTTTTTTTTGAGCTACATTATGGATTATTTTTGTATAATTGTTTTGATTTTTTAAGTATAATTTTAGTAATTAGCCTATAATTGTATGTGTTTGAATAGCAACTCTACAGACGGACATTTGCCCATGTAACTGAGTTTGTTGAGAGATTGTTTTATTTTATTATTTGTAAAATGTAAAGATTTTGGGAAATAAACTCATTATTACATTATCAAGTATTTTTGTTTTAAAATTAAAGGAGTAATTTCAGCACAGTAGCCTACTAATCTTAAATGTTTTCGCTGCAATGCTTCAGCCAACATGTGAAATGTCGAAAAATTTACTAGATTACAAATCTGTGCAAACTGAGAAGTGTTTTATCTGAACGTAGAACGCAATTTCCGACTCTAATTTGCAGATGTAGCAATTTATAAAACTAAACACGATATTTGCGTGCTTTGTACTTCAACCCATATATCGTACTTCGTATACTTGTTCCTTGTGTAAAATTAAACTTTCCTTCGTTAAAGGACCTAGGCCTACACGCAAAATCAAAAGCAATTTAAAACTCAAAAGAAAGCCATGACAAAATCTATATTATATATATATAAAAGCCAAATACCACTCACTCACTGACTCATCACGATTTCTCAAAAACTACCGAACGGATTGGAATGACATTTGGTATGTAGCTTCCTCTAGGGCCATAGGTGCTCGCTAAGAAAGTTTTTCAAAAAAAATCTAAATTTTAGGGGGTTTATGGGGTTAAAGTTACTAAAAAATCCCCATAAGAAATACATAGTGTAATAAATTTAATGATATACATTTAATTGTTGTTAATATACATTTAACTTTGATTTGTCTATCCGTGCAAAGCTGGATTGGGCCAGCTAGTAATATGTATATATATATGCTACTGTAGAACTTAAGTTTTCGTAGGCAAGAATAAAAGTCAAACTAAACCTAACCTTTATATTTCATTTACGAAGACAACTTCGAATAGTACCAAGCCTTAATTCAGCAAATTTGTTTTGTGCAATTCTGCCCATTACTTATAGTCTACATTTTTCATTTTCTCCCCCCCCCCCACAATAAAATCCTTCTATCGATACCAGATTCTATAATTTAATATCGTTCAATTAGGACCATAAGTAACAAACTTAATCCATATTTTCAGTAAGATTCCAAAATTGAAGTCAATAAATATGTATATGGGTTTCAGTTATGTTAGTTTTGAATACAAAGTAAAAGTAGTTCTATGATAGTAGCCATAATATTGTGTTCACAATTATTCTACATTTAATAAAGTGAAATACCTAAACTCTTTCAAAACATTTCAGTGTAATAGATGAAAGCTTGAATCATTTGTATGGGCAGTTTTGTGTAACGGTTAGGAATTTACCTTTTGTTTTTAGAAGGACACTTTAAGTAACTGTGACACTAATATCCTAACGTAGGACTAATGTATAGACGTTGCATGTTTATCTGAAATTCTCGTAATAAGAATTTCCAACTGTTATGGTAGCTCAACTTTAACGAGTTCCTCCGTAGGCCATGGTTCAGGGTTACAACGAGTTTACCGCTATTATTAAACACCACTAGGGTTAAAAAAAAACATAAACTCCGTTCACTACCATATTCAGTTTCTGGTTCAAGGCTCTTAACACTTGGAATAATTTGTGAGGCATCGCCATTAACGATAGTTTTTCCCACTAGAAGGTCCTTTAAGTGATTCGTGAGTTGTTATAATCTCAATATGTGTACGACGGTTTTTTTTCTCATCAATATTTACAAGTTGAAGCACTAAGATTAACTTTAAAACGTTAAGTTTATATCGATTTGTTTTTTTTTTTTGAAAAATGGCAAAGTGTAAAATTTTCTAATTTAATATAATTGGCATAGTAGTAATATTATATATAGTTTTGAATGATACTTTGATTGGGTTTTTATTATTAAATATACAGGAGGATTTACGATGGTGTAGAAGTATTTTGGGAGTTTAATATACATGTTAAATTAAAGGAAACTGGTTTAAATGTTTTATAACTCGGTCACGGAGGCTAAAACAAACTGTAAAATTAAACAAATGTTTGTTCTAGGTTAATAGTGCTATGTTTTAATCTTGGTTAAATGACTATGAAATCAGACCTGTTTCTCTATATTGCGTTTATCTTTTTAGAAACTGACAAAATAAAAATACCATTTTGTTCGCAATCAACACAAACAAATATTTTATCTTGTTTATTTTTTTACGTTAACAATTTTTGAGATATTTAAAGTTACATTTAAAAGAGCACCATTTTAAAAATGACAAAAAATAGAGACTTTATTTTAATCGTAACACGATTACATAAATAATGTTTGTTCGAAGTTTGAACACAGAACCTTAAATCATGTTAACTTGAAATGTTTCTTTATTTTTCATGAGCTCCCAATGTCTTTAGGTCAGTGAACCACTCTGTATATTTAATATTGTATAAGCAAATTATTGGCATTGAAAATACTTTTATGAAAATCCACAACAGTAAATGTAAGTCACAAAAGCATATATATAGGCCCTAGGCTATAGTTTGTACTGAATATTAAATCTAGTTCATTATTTTTCATTTGGTTTAATCTAATTTCTAACTCTTTTGTATTTTGTAATTTGTAATGTTTTTGACATTGTTTGTAACTTGTGATAAGTATCTTCTGTAGACATAATTTCAGTTCTGCAGATGTGAGTTAGATGAATTTCCATAATTTTGCTTATCTAATCCTAAAGCTACATTTTTTAACTGTATATATGAAATCATACAATTAAGAACAAACTAGTTACTCCAGATTATTGGCATTGTCTATAAAGAACCAGTAAAACGACTATATTGTTCACCAAGTTTGTTATATTTTATCCTTGATTTACCGCAAATCATATGGTTTTATTTAGTTTAGTTTTCTAGTCATGTTTGCGTAGGTTTATAAGTTTTAAATACTTAATAGATTAAGCTAATCAGCTGATTCCGGTGAATTTTATTGTATTTGTTTGTTTTACAGTATGTTGTTTTCAAGTACATTTTTTAAACAAATAGATTAATTTTAGATCTTTCAGTTAAATAAGGTAGGCATAAATAATTAGGAAACGAACTGCACAGAAAATAGCTTAGTTGATCTCCATTAGTAATACTGTAGTTTATTGACCAGCTTCACGGTTAAATAGATAAATAGTTCGTATTTAAGAACCTAAGGTTTTATACAAGTTAATCTTTGAGTCTGATCGATACAAATCATACTTCATCTGAAATAATTAGTTATATTATAATTATGCCAGACTAAATTTCATTCACAGATTTTATTTATTTTTGTAAAGAGCAGAGATTTATTTCTATTAAATATCAAAAATATAGTAGGCCTACATTTTATTCTTCGTGATAGCGTTAAAACAAATATTACTGAACACTTTCACGGACAATAAAATTAAACCGTCGAAATTTAATTTGCAAGATGTTTTCTGCTTACCAATTAAGTTATTTCCTATATAGGTTCGATGGTTTAACAATCATTCAATGCTCCAGTTTCTGCTTCAAGTATTCCCTTACGAAAGAAAATCTATAGTGACTGGAATAGAGTGTCACGATGAAAGCGGCTTACGTTCCATATTGTTCCATTTCTCCAGGATCAAAACAAAGAGGATTGTTTGGTAAATAAGTACTCGAACGATGCATGCACATGTACACTGACATTATTTATTTTATCGCATATTTTGAAATCTTTAACACTTGAAATATTCTCTTTTGTATATTTCCTTTCAAAAATGTACGTATTGTAAAGAAGAAAACAATAAAACTAAAGTTTGAATCTCTTTGAAATATCATAACCGAAATAACATAATTCAAATCTATATTATATGAAGCTGAAATACCACTGACTCACTCACTCATCACATTATCTCGAAAACCATACCTCCTAGGAATGTGAAATTTGGTACACATATTGCTCATAGGCCCTAGAGGCGCAATAAGAAAGAATTTTGAAATATTTCGCGTTTAAGGGTTGAAACAACCCCTAAAACCATAAATATTGTTTGTTTTATATCTCAAAAACCATATGGCCTAATTTGGTACACATAATGCTCATGGGCTCTAGAGGTGCACTAAGAAAGAATGTATTTTGAAATATTTCACGTTTAAGGGTTGAAACAACTCCTAAAACCTTAAATATTGGTTGTTTTATATCTCAAAAACCATATGGCCTAAGAACGTCGAATTTGGTACACATTTTGCTCATAGGCCCCAGAGGTGCACTAAGAAAGGATTTTGAAATATTTCGCTTTTAAAGGTTGAAACAACCCCTAAAACCGTAACTAATAATTGGTATTCTTTCCTTAAAACTAAAGATCTGAAATTTGACATTTATTAATTTTCACTAAATATTTAAATAAGCTGATCAAATCCATACCAATTGTTATACTTTCCTTAAAGCCAAAAAGCTGAAATTTTGTACATTTATTTCTTACAAGATACATATAAAAAATAAACAAGTTTTATTTTCCGTTACGTGCTCCTAAGGGCGAAAATGTGACAACAATAAGTATAATTTTTTATACATTCCTTAGCTAGAGATCTGATAATTTGTAAATTTATTTTTTACAGGATACGTAGAAAAAATAAACCAGTTTAACATTTTGTCACGTTCTGCTAAGAGGTGAAAATGTAGTACCTACCAATAAAACTATAAATAATAATTGAATTCCGCCTAGGAACGTGAAATTTGGTACACATATTGCACACAGGCACTAAGAAAGGATTTTAAAATATATGGCCTTAAAGGGTTGAAACAACCCCTAAAACTATACATATTATTTGTTTACTTTCCTTAAAGCTAGAAAGCTGACATTTTGTACATTTATTTCTTAAAATCACATACAAAAGTAAACCAGTTTTACTTTTTGTCGAGTTCTGCTAAGGGGTGGAAATGTAGTAACAACCCCTAAAACAATTAATATTAATTTTTATACTTTCCTGGAAGCTAGAGAGCTGAAATTTTGTACATTAATTTCTTACAAGATGTATATAAAATAAACCAGTTTTACACTTTGTAACGTTCTGCTAAGGGTTTGAAAAGTAGTAACAACCCCTAAAACTATAAATATTAGTTGAATAACGTTGAGGAACGTGAAATTTGGTACAGGTATGCTCCTAGGCACTAGAGACGAACTAAGAAATAATTTTAAAATATTTTTCCTTTAAGGGTTGAAACAACCCCTAAAAAATAAATGTTGTTTGTTATACTTTCCTTAAAGCTAGAAAGCTGAACCTTTTACATTTATTTCTTGAAAAACACATAAAAAGTAAACCAGTTTTACATTGTGTTACTTGCTGCTAAGGGGTGAAAATGTGATAGAACCCCTAAAAACTATAAATATTAATTGGTATTCTTTCCTTAAAGCTCGTTAGAGCTTCTTTAGATATCTGAAATTTGTCATTTATTAATTTTAAGACATATGTAAATGCGTAAAGCTTATGAAATTAATCCATCCCGATCTAAGCATGCGCATATTAAAGTCGCATGCATATTAAATCCATCAGTTCGATCTGCAACATCCAGCTAAGGCTGTGATTTACTAGTCTGTAGATTTAGCGGTTGAAAAAGAAGACGTTATTCACTCTGAATAAAATTCTTTATTTTTAATTGATTTAAATTACTCAGCAAACATACCTTGCCAATGAACAAAAATTACTCAGCAACAACAACAACAAGCAAACAATATAGACTACCAGGACCAAACTTTGATGTAAAAATGAGAAAATTCTCTTGTACATCTCGTAGTGAAATTATTAGCAAAAATGGTTAATCCTATGGCAATATAAAAAAGTGTGTTCTTTGTTCGATAATGTCGTTAAACATTATATCGTTCACTGCCCTTTACATATATTTATTAAAAATATTATTTAAAATAAAGAAATGTGAAAATATAATTTACTAATTAATTTCACGTAATAAAGCGTCGGCTTTCAAGTTTTCAGTTCAAAAGGTATTATACGCAACAAAAACCGATATTAAAAATACACATGATAAATACGCTGGTCAACACACTATATACGTAACTAGTGGACCTTACAATGCTTTACTATTGCTTCATTTAATTTTAAGGGAGGTTATCCTATTTCATCCCTTTGACTTAAGTAATCGAATTGGGAATGTTTTTTATACCAAATAAGAATAGCCAAATATTAAATCATTTTATATTTATAGTTTGTAGGAATTTAGTGTAATTTATTTTTCTTTTATAGCTTTTCCATTTAAATCTTTTTGTTTGCAGTAACGATAACTCAGAAAAAGATAGTTTTACTAATTAATATGTATAAATTGTGAAATTTTAGTAAAATTAGTTAAATAGGCATAGTTTTTGAGAATATGGAAAAATTAAGTGGATTATTATTTAATATCGTCCCTTTGACTTAAGTAATCAAATTGCAAATAGTTTTGTACAATATCCCTTAAAAATAATATTACATATTACACAATTTTAGCTTTATAGCTTGTAGGAAGTTTATTTCATAAATTATTTATTGTATAAGGGTAGCAACCACATTTTAACTCCTTCCAATTGTGAATATAAACCAGGGACCCGCTCAAACACACACACAAAATTTAATGAAAATTGGTCCTGCAGTTTAGGAGGTGCAGTGGTATACACACGTACAGAAGAATTATATACATATAAAGATATACTGAACTAACCATCTTACTAATAATGATAACTATGAATTGAACAACAAAAGCAGATTAAGATTTACAAACTACTGTACCGCGCTAGGATGTAAAGAAAACATAGGTACTTTTCTTCACTTGTTTACAAAAATTTATATTCGGTATAATATATTCATGTAAAGTATGTGAGTACACCTCTCATTACTTGTTTGTTTCGAAATATCAGCTGCAATTATTGGACATTTAATATTTAGATGGGGTTTCAAGCAAGTTTTTTTAAAGACTGTAGGCCTATCTTGAAAACTACATATTCAGAATTATTATTTACAAAAATCTTTTTATGAATTTTAATAAAACTCTTTCAAACAAACCACTTTCCATTGTTTATTGTTTGTACTACAAAAAATCTCCTCTACTTCCCTTGAACGATAAATAACAGTAAACATTGATAAGTTCTGATCAATAGAATTATTTCATCGTGGTGCCTTGATTTGTTTTAGGGATACTTAATTATTAATTCACTGTGCGAGATTGTTAGAACGACGTAAATACGAGTGTTTCTACAAGCGATACTTGTTTTTTTGTTTAACATTCGAAATCGTAAAAGTTTCAAATCAGTCAAAGTTATTAATCTTAAATAAACTGAAGTAAAATATGTAAATGTTTAATGTCCTTTTTTAAAATGTATGAGCAAAACAATGTTTAAATTAGAATAAAACTTGAACACTGAATTTAAAATACGTAAATTATTCAAACAAGTTTCAACGACAATGTCGTCATCTTCAGTAAAAGTACAACTAATACTGTACTGCAATAACATAAAATTTGTTCTGAAGTGTATAATGTACGAAAGGGAAGTAAAGTTGAAAGTAGGCTAATTAAATGATTTATTAGTCGTGTGCTTTATTATTATTATTATTATTTGTTTATGTATTATTTTTTTAGTAGGGATTTTCTTACACCAAATTTCAAAACAAACGATGAACTTGTTTTATTTACTTAATATAAGAAAGCTTTATTTACAACTACATTTTGTCCTCAAATATATATTTCATAAATTTAAAATAAATCTATAATAATAATAAAATATTGATAGTTTGTATATACAAAATTGATACGTATACCATTTTCCGATAAACTACCTTGAACTTTGCAGTAGTTTCATTCTAAGTTTGACTGGTAGGCCTCATGAAATGTGTACTGCAGTGAAGTTTCATCCGGGTCAAATTTAACTGTATTTTAATGATTACTATGTTTACATAGAGGCTCTGAATCACGGACACCTCTAGGTAGCCCAAACTATTTCAACACGTACATCTATAAAAACAAATTAACGGTTTTTGGAAACGGTCTAAAATTATAAATGCGTACGCCGCATGCAAAGCGATCATTGGCCAGGCTCATCCTCGTGACTTCAACTCGCTAAAGCGTTTCTTAACCTCAACTTTACCTGACAGCTAACAACAACTGTGTAGCGGTGTGCACTATACCTTGCGCAAAGATTCGTGGCGGCTGAGAGTTTAGGACGGTCGGGGAGGTGACCCTACCCTAATTAGCCCTCGCTCGGCCGCTCCGGGTTATGGTCATAAGTCACCTACTGGGCTCAAGGCACAGTCGGTAAAATTTTTTGCATTTCGCCATATAGTGTAAAAATAACGTCATTTTTGTAATCTGCACCAAATAACAAGAACATTAAGTCCAAACACGATATAATTGCTATGCTATTAAGTATTCACTTAGTTTTAAAATAAAAGATAGTTTACAGAATAAGATATATTTTTACGATTATTTACAAACTATAGCTATTTATAATTTTGTACATGAAGTGTAATCCAGATTCTCACATGAGCTAAATGTGAAACCATATCCCTGAAAAAGAAAATATTTTTAGCAACATGTAGTTTGTCAGACTAATTATTGATCAAATAAAGTGACAAGCAAAAAAGATTTTCTTAATTTTGGCTATTTACTAGTCAATTGTATATTAACCGATTATTTATGTGTCCTTTATCATATATATGTGGCTTGATTAGTGCTCTTTAAATAGGCGTATGTTTAAATAACAAGAACATTAAGTCCAAACACGGTATAATTGCGACGTAATTAAATATTCACTTTGTTTTAAAATAAAAGATAGTTTACAGAACAAGATTAAGAATATTTAGTAACTAAAGCTATTAAAAATTGTACATTGAAAGTGTTTTTCTGATTTACATAAGCTGAAGTCGACGCGGTTACCTAACAACACTTTTAAGGCTCTCCTATACCTTGAAGAAAACTCCCGAGTGTGCTGTATGATTTCAATACGAAAGGTCTGTCTGAAGCCGCAAAATCGTTGAAACATGCATTCGTAATACCGTGTTTCGGATTCTATATATAAATTAATAATCTGGGAAACTATTTTAAGTTATAAAGAAGGCTTTATATTTTTTACGTGTTAGCTTAAAATATGGAAATTATTGCTTAAAACTACCAAAAAATGCGTTACACGTAATAGATTTTTACTCACTTAAACTGTTGATTAAAATGAGTTGCCGTCAATTTCTTTCAATTATGAGATATAAGACAAAAGCACAAAGCCTTTATGAACAATTTAAGATGTTTCATTTGTAAATTTAGTCAGAAAAAATTCACAGGATCAAGTTGTGGTTAAACTCATATCGTCTATCAGCTGTAGACTAATACCAATAAATAAGCAAGCAACATTATGAAAAACTAAAAAACGACAATTGAAAAATGAAACGTATATCATTCAAAAACGTACATGCAAAGAGGTGCACAAAAACGTTAATTATGTGTGTATGTGGCCGTTAAGGAAGGTAAAATAAATTAAGCATAATTTTAGGTCAGACCTAGACTGATGAATCAACACATATATTTCTTGAATGTATTTACATTTATTACCATAGCAACCAATTGAATAAAATAACAGATAAAACAGTTGATTCGGATGTCCAGCTTTAGTACAAAATAACATTTTAAGCTAGGCCTAGATTGAACCAACACATGTTTCAACACACACACAAACCAATTAAAACTTGTGTTGTGGAATTTAAAAATAAGACAAACTATGTTACATCCTAATTAAAAATAAACAAGACATATTATAATTTAATAGTAGGCCTATTTATGGATAATATACGGTAATTGATAGTGAGTAACCAATACTAACAGCTGATTTCAAAATACAAAACAATTGTTTCTATTTCTAACTTTTTCGTTAGGTTTTTGATTAAGTATAGACCCTCAGCCTTACTGGTTCTTTTAACCTTTATTATAAGTGCTGTTATAAAATATACGAAATAATTTGATTTGAATATTTAACATTATTTACTACCTTAGTTTTGAGGTTATTATTAATCCTACGACTTTATTATAAATAAATCATAACATATGTTTTTAGAAGGTTCCATCGGAGGGTTGGAGTGCGGATCGCGCTGTGGTCTCCCCTAGTTGATAAATAATTTATATTTTATCTACATATCATACACATTTAAAGTCTAAACATACGCCTATTTAAAGAGCACTAATCAAGCCACATATATCTGATAAAGGACATACTAGTAAATAGTAGAAATTAAGAAAATCTATTTTATTTGTCACTTTATTTGATCAATAACTAGTCTGACAAACTACATGTGGCTAAACATATTTTCTTTTTCAGGGAAATTATTTCACCTTCAGCTCCTGTGAGAATCTGGATAACACTTCATGTACAAAATTGTAAATAGCTATAGTTTGTAAATAATCTTAAATATATATCTTGTTCTGTAAACTGTCTTTTATTTTAAAACAAACTGAATACTTAATAGCATCGCAATTATATCGTGTTTGGACTTAACGTTCTTGTTATTTGATGCAGATTATAAAAATGACGTTATTTTTGCACTTTATCCCGAAATGCAAAAAATTGTACCGACTGTGCCTTAAGCCCAGTAGCCGAGTCATGACCATAACCCGGATCGGCCGAGCGAGGGCTAATTAGGGTAGGGTCACCTCCCCGACCGTCCTAAACTCTCAGCCGCCACGAATCTTTGCGCAAGGTATAAATGTCTGATACTCAGTAAACATAAGCAATCATCTGGCGATCATGATCGTGTTGGCAACTTGATCGAGTGGTTAACATGTTGGGCACGATCAGCTGAGTGTGGTCGATGAGGAAAAAATGGGGGAGAAAATGATTTTGTCTTATTTGTTCATACAAGGGGTTCTGTAAATTAAAAGGAAAACGGGATTGAATCAGGGTCTGACTGTACCAGTCAAATTTCTCAGGAATGAATAAGTGTGTCATTAAGTTTGTCAACAATCATGTTTACTTGGCAAATATTACAACAATCGAAATTTAAAAAATAGAATCCCATAAATTTTAGAAGGGGCGCATTAGTTCGGTACATACTTTAAAAATATATATTTTTTATGATATTATACCATTTGAAATAGTTTATTTACAGATTTCAAAACTATGTTTTAGTAACTTATTAGTAGTTTTAATATATACAAGAAAGTTTTCTCAAAACCCCAGCCCTCATTTAATTTCAAAAGTATTTCAGCTTAAATTTCATTTACTGATTATTGATAATTAGTCATATCAGGTTACTTTAAAAATAAAATATTAAAAATGTATTCCTTTGAGAAAAGATGTTTTAAATTGATGATGCGCAAGTAATAATGTAGTTTTGGTCTTTCACCGATCTCCACCAAAATTTTTTCCCGTTGTTATCGTTATTAATTAATTATAAGGTTAGTTTGGAACCACACTTATTTTACAACTAATCCTCCATCTACAAACTTTAGTAACCATTTTATGTCGTACTTTGCAGCAAATGTATGGAACCTGTACGTTAGGTTGTTTTAACCTACTTAAAGATAATAAATAATAACATTAAATTACAAGTGAAAAAACATGGACCAAGACAGGGATTTGAACCCGGGACCTTTACGACTCTGTCGAAACGCTCTACCAACTGATCACTCTAGATATTTTTCGATGTTATCTCACTTGTACGGTTTTTCTGCGATTATTGAACTAGCAGATTGATACCTCGTGTATACGACATTGAAGACAATCTTAATTTTTTTCAGCTTATAGTGGTGCAAATCCCGGTCTTGGTCCATGTTTTTTCACTTGTAATTTAATTAAATATCCCTTGCAGAGGAAGTGTGTAAGCGGAAAAAAAAAAAACACTATATATTAACTTTACTGAAACACAATAACACTATACATTCACTTTACTGAA
>JAGFPH010000172.1:671322-704401 GCA_018207615.1 Philaenus spumarius | reverse complement strand
CAAAATAACACTATACATTCACTTTACTGAAACAAAATAACACTATATATCCACTTTACTGAAACAAAATAACACTATACATCCACTTTACTGAATAAACTATATTTAATAATTTTTGAAGAGAGTAATAATTCGGATTTAAAACATGAAATGTCAATTACTTTTAATATTTTTATATTGGATGACGGTTTTTATTTACTGGTTTATACAAACCAAGTACTGATTTCCCATTAAGTTCTGTGCTTTTAAAAGAAGAAATATATCTTGATCCTTACACATTTCTAGAGAAACTATGTTTAAACAATTTAAAAAATCTCAATATTAGTTATCGTTAAAAACATAGGTAGTTAAACGATGAGGTCTGAACATCCTTTTTGTTAATGTAAGCTTATTGCTATTTATTTTATTATATTTGTTATCCATTTATCTATAAAACAAGTTATTAATTTAAATTATTGCAACTAATTATCTATTTTTATAAATATAAATGAGTAAACTATAAAAGCAATTGCATAAAAATATCAACTAGGTGAATTACATTGTAAATATTTAAAAAAAAACAATATTTCTACTAGATTTTACACTGTAAGTATACAGATATCCAAACAAACAAAATAATAAATTAACAAGTAAATCTCTTTAAAAAAAAATAACTTTTAAATCTGATAATTGTTTAAATGTTGTTTGAACATAATTTACAAACAAGAGGCTATTGTTTTAAATGTATAACTTCAATATAAAACAAAAGCTTAGTAAACATAGATAATAAAAGTTCAAAATGCAATTTAATACTTCAATGTGTTGACTTCTTAGTTGAGTTAGGTACCTTGTTGGAAAATCAACAATATAACGTTACAACCATAAAATACATGTTTACTAATTTAAATTACTATACAAATTGTAAGCAAATAGCTTACTGCAGATACTGGCAACTCCACAAACAAATAGTCGCGTAGTAATTCCAACAGGCAGGTGATCAATACATAACAGTAAAGTTATCATTGGCAAACCTCACTCCGTCCGAAGAATCAGATAAAAAATTGTCCAATGGGAAGACTTATGCAAGCGGTTGTCGAGCAAGTCTGACCAGCTGATTCCGTTACAGCGACCCAAACTGAGACCAAGCGTTGCGGAGTGCAATAAGCTCGTACCAGCGAGGATAAAAACATTTAATTGGTACTTTGGATTCCAACAAAATGAAAAGTGGAATATCTAAGGCAAACCGGTCTTAGTAAGTCTGCTTGCAATACGTCAGTGCATGTTTGTTTTAATAAATAGTTAATATACCTGTAAAAATTTCTTAAACACAGATTAAAACACAAATTTTACGAATGCCTACATAACTTCTACTTTATATAATAAATAAATAATATTATAATATAACAAATTATGTTATATATATATTTTTTTATTAATTAGTTGTTTAATGCGAGTGATAAATAAATTCAAATACTTGGTAAAACGAAACTTAAATTTACAGATTAACGTGTAAAAGAAATAGTCCTATACATCAAATAATATAGCAACTGCTACTCGAAAAAATGGTTATCAGTAAATAAAAATGTTCATTCATTACTATTTTCTGAATTTTGATGACTAAAATATAATGTTGATTTAATTAATTTGTTTTATGTAAGTCATAAGAAAGTACAAAAATAATATTTTCCATTGTGAACGATATTCTTCCACGAGCATGTCTCAAATGAGGAAAAACAAGTTGTTTAGTATAATTTGATACATACTGTATAAGATCATGAACAGCTTTCCATAAAAAACTAAAGTTGTAACTTATTAAAAGATATTTAGATATCATTCAGACATTAAACTGCTTTACGATGTTTGAAAAGAAAATTTAATTAAATATTTGAGACGTTAATCATAGGTCCAAGAAAGCATTCCATAAAGGCGAGAAGAAAAACATGAAATTGCACGCCTTCAAAGTTAAAATGTTTAGGAATTAAACAAAAATATAAACTAAAACTGATAATTACATAAATCGTCAAGGATTTTAAAATATTTGATATAACAATGATTTACCTTATTTTGGTTCAACCACGTGACTTGTTCTTATTCAAACTGACGCGTTTCAGAGTATTTGCTCTATCTTCAGAGTATTTATATTAATATCACTCAACCGAGATCGTTAACACATTAAGATTTAACAAAATATATTACGGACAAAACACAACACTTAAACATATAAATTAGCGCTAAAGATTCGATGCGCATCGTGTCAATGCTCATCGAATGTTAACTGACTGTGTTAACTGATCTCGGTTGAGTGATATTAATATAAATACTCTGAAGGGTAGAGCAAATGCTGTGAAACGCGTCAGATTGAATAAGAAGAAGTCACGTGGTGGAACCAAAATAAGGTAAATCATTTTTATGTAAAACAATTAATTGTGACTTGATACCAAACAAAAATGAATTTTACATTGAAAATATTGTTTATAAAACCAAACAAATGTGTTCTGTAAACCATTTTTTTTAAATAAAAATGTATAATATTTTGTTTAATAATTTGGCTCATAACATGTATATCTAACTTTCAAGTTCGGATACACTTAGAAATTTTAAGTAATTCAAATTATTGTTTCCTTAACTTCGTTACGAAGCCCATACTATAATTTTAGTAAATTGATGCATTTATATACTTTATGTTGTTACTTCGTTTATAAGTACCATTACGTGTGAAGTTTTAATAATCTATATTCTTTGTTAGAAATAATTACACAACTTTGATTTTGTACATGTGATAAACGGTGCTAGTAAGCTAGTAGGTGTGACTGCAGCTACAACTTTGTTTCCATGTGCAATTTCACTCCTGCTTTTGCATGTCTTATAGGCTAAGATAAAAAAAGACTCTAATCAACATAACATGTATAATAGATGTCGTATAATAGGCCTACACAAGAAATGTACCGTAGACGATTCAGTTGAATTCGCGGTTTTGAATTGCCGACGTTTCCTAAAGTTCTATCAAAACGCCTTAAAACCTTATAATAATATAATGAACTAAATATATTTCAAAAAATTACAAAAACCATGGTGGAAATACATTATAAATCCGACGACTCTCAATCGAGGTATTTATTTACAAACATAGTAGGGCCTACATAATTTAGCTTTAATAACTTTTCTACAAAATATTAGATTTGCTATAGTTTTTCTGTAAAGTTTATAAGTAAATCTGACACCACATGTTAAAAAAATTATATAATTTTCAGCAATAGAAAGAAGGGGGGGAGGGAAAATTAGCACCATTTTCAAGACACATCCTGAAACTAACTAGGCCTACATATCCTCAAAATATCAAAACAAATTTTATTACTATCTCACTTTACTAAAGTATAGAGAAAGTATAATGATTGCAAAACAAAATCGATGTTGAGATTTTTGTGAAAATATCCGTTTTGGGACCCCCTGAGTCCAAAAAAGTGGTTTCTACAAAATTTCTGTCTGTCTGTATGCCAGTATATCTGTCTGTATTTAGGCCTATACGAACCTAGAGAGAAAACTATTCGATCGATTTCGAACAAATTTGCACCAAACATGTCAATTAGACCTCTATAGATGCACGAAAAATGGTTTTGAAAAACAACACCCTTTTTATAAAAAAATCCCCAAAAAATCTGTTATTATTTTTTTGATAAAAAAATGGCTTTAAAAATTTTGATAAAATGTTGCTTATTTATAGCCCTTGTGAAAAAACAGCAGCTTTCTAAAAATTCTCGTTTAGCTAATAATAATAATAACTGCTTTTTGGGGTTTTTTTGACCATAAAGGGGGTTGTTTTTTAAAAAATTTCAAAACCTTTTTTCGTGCATCTATACCTAATCTAGGCCTAATTGATATGTTTGGTGCAAATTTGTTCGAAATCTATCGAATAGTTTTCTCTCTAGCTAATCTATATATATAAAAGCGAAATACCACTCACTCACTCACTGACTGACTCACTCATCACGATTTCTCAGAAACTACCGAACGGATTGAAATGAAATTTGGTATGTAGCTTCCTTTAGGGCCATAGGTGCTCACTAAGAAAGGGTTTGAAAAAATTCGAAATTTTAGGGGGAGTTTAATGGATCAAAGTTATTAAATCACGATTTCTTTAAAACTACCGAACGGATTGGAATGAAATTGGGTATGTAGCTTCCTCTACGACCATAGGTGCTTACTAAGAAAGGGTTTGAAAAAATTCGAAATTTTAGGGGGAGTTTATGGGATCAAAGTGATTAAATCACGATTTCTTCAAAACTACCGAACGGATTGGAATGAAATTTGGTATGTAGCTTCCTCTAGGGCCATAGGTGCTCACTAAGAAAGGGTATGAAAAATTTCGAAATTTTAGGAGGGGTTTAGGGGGATCAAAGTTACTAAAATCATAGTTTCAGAACTTTTATTATTATGACAATAGTGCTTTTATTATTTAAGATCTATATATATATAAGCCAAATACCACTCACTGACTGAACACTTAAAACGAATACAATTATTACGTTAAAAAGACTGAAAATACCAACCACCACGGGCAACGCCGTAGGGGTCAGCTAGTAATAATTATATTTATTAGTTACTCTCCTATTTTAATGTATCCCCTCTCCTTCTTTAATACAATTATGATGTCACAGTGAATCTGTTTAATAATTTTAATATACTTGTGAGAAAGTATGTGGCAGTTTCTGGTAGGCCTACCGTTTATTTTTATTAAATTGTTTGTAAAAGATACCCCACACTACAGTGTCATGCCATATTAATTTTTGTTAAAACAATGCCTTGGTGGCCTCCAAAGTTATAGGCCTAGGAAAATACTTTCTTTTTATTTTGATTATTCAATTATTGCTTATAACTATGTCAAATTTAATTAAAATGCATTAATTTATTCCGAAGAAAATCGACTGTGACAGATAAGCAAAAGGATCATTCCATAAAAAATAAGTGTAATAAAATTCCAACCTATACAATTTCAGCTTAGTACCTTTAGCAGTAAATGATTAATTTAAGAGTGTTATCTGTACCAGTTCCTGGTTCATAAAACTGCGACACCTTAACAGTTCCTGATTCATTTAACATTGTTACCTGTACCATTTCCTGATTCATAAAACTGTGATACCTTTAACCAGTTGCTGATTCATTTAACAGTGACAGAAAGTCAAACGTGATCCTATGATTGATTGTTTTTCCTTTAAAATGCGGAACCCTACAAATGGGTACCTGTAGTGTTTATCTCAATTTTTGACTGGTAGAATAAATTTTAACCATCTCAAAATATTACTATGAGTAATATTTTTAATATATTTATTAACGTTGAAAATATTTGAATCCCTTAACTCATTTTGATCATTATTATTATAAATAATCCCGAAACTCTATAATGATACAACAGAATATAAGTTACATCAGTACGGGGGCTTTCCAAACTGTTCAGTATAATATCAAATTTAAATATATTTGTAATAAAACGCTTTTTATTTACTTCGCGAAAAGATATTTTGGAACTCAGCCAAACAAATATAACTAGAGACTTGACCTTAAGTGTGGAATCCCACCGAGATTTGACCACGTCTTAATAAACACAAACACGCATTTAGAATATACTGTTTGATATTTGCATTTTAATACATTTTGGTTCGAATCTATATTCAACTTAATTTAAACGCAGACTAGAACCGACCTAGAATCTGTAACGACCACAACAGAAAAGACAAAATAAACACTAATCGAGTTCTAAAATTCCTGGCTTGGTAATTTATTTCTTAACATGCAGTATTGATTTATAAAGTACATATTGTATCGTCGTCGTCGTTTATAAGTTTAAAGAAAATATTATATTATTATATGAAAATTGATCCACCATTAAACGTATTTTTGCATACAATTCGGATTTAAATATTGACTAAATTCCCAATTAAAATAACAGTACAGACAATTAAAAAAAATCAAATACTGAATACAAATTACTATAGCTGGAAAATAACAAAGTTACTGTATTATGACAGAGGGATAACCTATTTTAACACTATTTTAGCCAAATTTGTAGTGAGTAGGCCTATAAAACATTTGTACTATTTGGAAAATATTCACCAGTTTAACATTAAACAACAATTTGTGATAAACGTTGGAACAAGTTTAACGAACACAACTTTTATTTTCCGAAGATTAAGATTCTTAATTTGTTCCTACTATAATAAACTTTACTACCTATGTTCATATTTTACGTTTACGTCTTATAAGTAACCGTTTTTATCTTGTTTGATCGATTGATAACTATAACTGTCTTTTTAATTTAATAACATTTCTAAATTACATTCCTAACTGCATTTCTTTTCCGAACAAAGTATTAAAAACCAGGAATCTCTTATTTTTACAACCGCTGGTTCAATAAATCTCTTCCACATAATAAAGTTACAATTATTCCACAAAATTCACTCAGTTAAAAAGTTTCAAGGGAAATGTCTCAGTTTATTAAATTTTGCGATTTTGTTATTGCGGTAATTTAAACGAACTAGTAAATACTATTACAACACATTTGTTCTAAATTTCTCCCTCACTTAATAGAAATTCGTACACCATAGTCTTGGCTTCAAGTTTAATTACTTGTTAACGAGTTGGTTTGCCAATTAACCAATGGACCATCCGTACAAACACGATCAGTTTAGTAACTAGATCGCTCTATCAGGTTGTTTGTCTACTAAAACTAATTACCTCATAGGATGCTCAACAAACAAAAAGACAAACAAGGTGTAACTTTCTTAAAGTTTTACGTAATTATGTTATTTATAGTTTGGTATTTGTTTTATATTTTGTTTGACGTGACGTGAAAAAAATAACGATGAAGTGAAAAATTATGGTAGTTAAGTATAAATAATAAAATTAATGTATGGCTTTCTCATTTCAACAAATAATACAAAACATGCTTGCTGCATTTTAATTAAACTAACTGACGCATATAATACTATGTCTTACAAATAAATATTCCTTTAATTTATATAATAAACATCCTAAGTTGTATTGTCTAAGGTATAGGCTTAAATATCATAATTTATATATCACTAGCCTATATCTATTAAACAACTTTAAAATGTATATAATAAGTAAATTTTTATTTCAATAACTCAAATATTGTATCATATAATAAACAAGAATAATCTATATAATTTTAATGAAAGAACTAAATTGGATATAGTAGATTTAAAAAAAAAACTCCCATTTCAGATAAAAAAAATAGTACAAATCGCAGTTTAGCATTTAATATAAGTAAAATATATATTTTTTTATGGTTTGATACAAGTGACAACAATTTTTTTTGACGTAATATCTTTAAATGGAGTATTGAACTCTGCTTTTTCTTTCCTTGTGTTGAAGAGAGTAAAACATTAATAGGTACAGTAAAAGTATATTGTTCTTAATATTGACTTTACTAAATTTCATTAGGCTATAGGTGTAATATATATATATAATTAAACATAGTCAATGTAGCTTGTCTTCAACTATACTTTATTATTTTATATTTATTATTTTAACCATAAATTTAATTAAAATTTACTCAGCTATATTTATCTAGTAAAATACAACTAGGTGGTAGCATACTATAATGTAACCATTCTAAGCAGAGGAAAAGAGATCTTTACATGTTAAAAATTCATGACAGTTGTCGAATAAAAACATAAACTAAACAATAGCTCAAACTTTAACCACGCCTAAAATTTGTTTGCTTTTAAAATATCAAGACATAGTTTAAAAACATTAGTTTACAAACACCAAGGAAAGGTTAGGCGTTGGTTTAGGTTTAGACGAATAAAAAGACCTTGGGAACAAAGAACGGATTAAATGGGGTAAGTCAAGGACACCGAGGGAGCTAAGCTGACCTTGCTGACAGAGAATGTCTGCTGTAACCTTACTGAATCGAGAATTTGTTATACATTTTTCTTTTGTCAATAAATAATCATAATTAATTGAAAGTCGAGCAGAATAAAAGGTAGTTCGTTATTAGGTTATGTCATTCCAATAAAGTTAAATAAATTAAATGAAATATAGCAGCTGTACAAAGTTGTTTATTAACTCCCATCGCTGCCAACTGTCGAAGCGAATACTTTTATGTGTGTTTCTACAACAAAATTTAACAGTTCGTTAAATTCAATCACAGTTCTTTTTTAAAAGACATTATGATAATGAACTTTAGCCTTGCGCATGACCTGTAATTATGATGTACAATATATTTTTAATATAATTAAATACAATAAAACCTGTTTAAAACAAGTTTTGATAATACTTTAGTTTATATCACATTCTTAGTGGTTAATGTGTGTAGATTTTATGCACACACATCATATACACAGGGTCTGACTGCCGTGCTAGGAGGTGTTAACAATAACGAGAAATGGCATTTATCTACAACTGAGAAGTGTTGCTAGTCGAACGGTAAGGTCGAATGGAAATGGAATTATCTACTCATATGACTTACCTAATGCGGCAATACTTTTTTCGAGATAGACATCTGTGTATAATAGTTTTTATCTGTGGAGGACTGAAGTTGTGAAATCCAAGCAGCACAGTTGACTCTAATTCAAAAGAGCAAACTTTTCTTATATAGCCTATCAGTCTTCTCGTCTTAGTATAACTCTAATTTTAAGCTTTCTATCCTAAATATTTTTTTTAGTATTGAACCTAATATAATTTATAGCATTCATATAAAAATTACATTCCGTACTTTTAAATAAATATCTTACCAGATGTTTGTAGTTTCTCTGTTGCAGTATGCCAGAAAAGAAACCAAACAACCAATTAGACGACATTAACTCAGTACACAGTAATTGCTATAAATATACTAATTTACTTTCCAGGTAATCGAGACCGAACAATTTACACTGTAATTTGTGTAATTACTCGCTTAGATTATTTATACTTCTTTACATTGGTTTATGTTACTGATGGTAATGTTATGATGTTTAAAAATATTTTTGTTTCTAATTCTTATAAAATTTAACGTTAATATTCCAAAAATAACATTTAAAAAACTTTATATTTGATTAACATAGTTAACAAGAGATTGTTGAATTGTTATAAAGAGTGCATTTTTGTACTACATACTTGGGATCTTTGGCTTTATCTACTTAGTTATGTTATGGTCTGCCTATTCATTTTTTTAAATTTTGTTATCAAACTAATTTTGTTTTTAGAGTAGGCCTACAAACTAATATGTGGATTGGTTACTAAAAACTAAATCAAATTTTTATATTGGATGCATAATAATAAAATAAAAATTTGTGGGTTTACTATAGCTATAATTATTGTATATTTCAGCACATGATCATTACATTACATACTAAAATGTATTTTATTGTAGACATAATATAAATGTGTTAGCCTCCTAGATTGCGTATTCAATGAATATAATAAAAACAGGTTTATTACCTTAGTTTTTCTCCGACAGGCAATCCAAAAACTTTCTCCTATCGAATACTAGTTTCGACGGCGAACACCGTCATCGTCGGATCCTTGATATGTCATGAGTTATCAGTAACCGGCCGGCATACAAGATGTTCTTGTGCAATAACACCAAAGTTGGTTAATTTTAAATTTTAATTTGTGACTATTTGTGCTTAAACGTAGTTTCGTAAATTATTTTAACTCGTGTTTAATGTATTAATTAATTAGGCCAGTGACTTTGACAACGCCTCAGAACGGCTGATATTAAAAACATGATGTCTAGGATCTGATGATGGCGGTATAACCGTCGAAACTATATGAAATCCGGTAGGAACATTTTTTTGGATTGTCTGACGGAGAAAAACTAAGGTAATAATTAAAAAAAGTATATTCAATATTTTATTGACTAAATAGTTTTCATCATTTGTCGAAAGCTATAAGGGGAAGGAAAATATACTTAGTTTGTAAATTTAAATAAATTTGTTGGAAAGCTTATAAAAATAATAATTCCACACATTGCTACATCGATATTAACAACTTTAAATTGTTAGCTTGAAAATACGTATGTATTTGTAATGTTTTGCTACATTAAGTACATGTTATAAAAGGGTTAGAGAATAAAAGCGTATAACATACGTAAAATTAGAATAATACGGGTATAAACATTGAAATTAAATTAAACAATTCTTGAAAAATATACAGTTAATACAAATTATAAATAACAGATCTTCTGAAATAATTAAAGTGTCTCTGTCCATTATATACTTAACCCAAATCTCACAAAATAAACTGGCTAAAAAGATAAAATTGGAAAGGATTTTTAGCGCAATAAGGTGCCTAAATTTATGTTTTTATTCACGGAGTGTTTTATTAAAAATCGATAATAATGAAGTACTATTTTCTCATTTGAAAAAAAATGTAATGATAAAATAGCTAATATGTTAATTTATTAAAATACAAAGGGTCAGTCAAAAATCAAGCATGTAAGGGCAGGTGCTAGTAGACGTCATGCTAATAGTCGCATCGCCTGAACACTTGTGCTGGTGCACTCGCATGGTTCGTAAACTAGCCCGGTGAGTAGCCAGAACAAAGCCTTTACTCAACCACTAGCTTACCCACCTTCTGCACTAGTTTATCCCATTAGCTTTGTCTGAACTCTTGGAATAGCGGACTTGTCAGTTCTAGTCTTGTTCCTTTCCAGATTTGTTTTGTTTTAATTCAGTCTTTGTTGCCCACGTATCAGTTTTATAATTTTGCATTTTTTATTAAACTCCCGATGGCCTAGAGATTTGAATTTTTAGAAATAGATCAGTAATGATTGTCAATGCAAAATTATGGTTTTATTGTCCGACTGTCTGTTTGTTTCTGTTGGAAACAAATTTTACAATCGATTTTAAACTAACTTCGAGAAGAGCAAGATACTTAAAACGTTATACGTACTTCAGAACTGAATGTCAATGGAATATTATCGCTTTTTTGTCTGTGTTTATCTGTTGGGTACACATGTTACAATCGATTATAAACTAACTTCTCGATGACCTAGATACATTAAACATATTTCAGAACTGAATGACAACGGAATATTATCATTGACTTAGTTGAACTACTCATGTATCCATTATCTATTGCATGCGCCAAACGTTTTTGTTTTTAATCTTACAATTAATTAGTGTTTTGATAGATATTAAACATTCACGATCACAAATTTTCCGAACAATCTATATGGGTTTTGGAATCTGTATTGGGTTATAAATCTGTTTGGAGCTATTAGAAATGATTTCATACGTAGTAGTCTGTTTTAAAAACATAATATATTAAAACATGTGTTTATTTAAATAATTATTTAGTTTAAAAACAATTGTATATTTATTTGTGGATCCGGGACACCTGGTTCTATATATTATGCTCCCTGCACTAAACTAACTTGACTCAGCTATACAGGCAACTACTAACTTGTCACTACTCACGGGTCCACTGGCAGGGGTAGTCTACAAGCCCGTGTGAGCTTCGCTGATCGTAGGGTTAAGGATAGTTGTGTGTGTGGGGTAGCTTTGATTTGCATTTATAGCAGCTGATTACATTCAAAAAGTCAACAAAAACTATCTCAGAATGGACTTTAAGTTACCCCAAAACCTCAGAGTAGGAAAATTTAGCATTAGGCATACTATAAAAAAATGCAATGGGTTAATAATTGTAATTATAAATTAATAAGTAGCCTACCCTACTCCCAATAAAGGTAGTTATGTTAAAATGTTACGTATCCTAAAATGTATTTCATATTTCG
Source organism: Philaenus spumarius (assembly GCA_018207615.1). Taxonomy (NCBI): domain Eukaryota; kingdom Metazoa; phylum Arthropoda; class Insecta; order Hemiptera; family Aphrophoridae; genus Philaenus; species Philaenus spumarius. The sequence continues at coordinate 692,685 of JAGFPH010000172.1, read as the reverse complement.
TATGTACAGTATAATGAATTTTTCCCAATATAAAATTACTATATATAAATATTGAATAAGATCTGTACTGGAACTGTACACAACGGTTGAGCTTGTTTCCCCACATTGACTTAGAGTCAAATTTCGTATTTTATTTGTTATATTCCCTTACTATGTCAAAAACCAGGTTCTAATAATTCCCTTTTCAAAACAAGTAATTAATTAAAGCAAAGAAAAACACACAATGAAGCAATATAACGGTTAACGCTGCATTTACTCGACCTACCAGTTTTAATTTGTGTAAGCAGGAAATATAATTACTTTCATCGGAAGTTAAATAACGTGTGATGGTCACTGCCATGGAAACAGTTTTAATTATGGAATATTATAAGAATGTTTGGCGACTGTGACGAGGTCAAGATGAACGGAACCTTCTCAGAAGTGCGCTTACACGCTAAACTGTGTGGAACCGAGGTTCGATAACGAATGCTTTGTTTACGTATAGTTTCAATCTTCGTACCGGTGTCCTCTTCAGAAAACTATAGCAAAGTATTTGCCGATTTGTTACTCAATTTTCGAATTAATTCGTTCAAAATACATTATTCTGCCGGTTTTAACAACATACAAAGTTGCAGTACAATTCTAATATGCACATTATTGTATTGTAAAAGTATAATACTCTTATTGCAATTAAGTATTTTGTGTTATAATACAGATTTGAGGTTAGTTGTGTACAACAGTAAATAAGCATTATCAAAAAATATAAAATAAAACAGGCCGAATATTATAAGTCCATTTGTATACAAAGTGTAAAGAAAAAACATACCTCAATGTTTTTACATCAAACTCACATCAAACCTAAAAATGTTATATTAAAAAAATTAAATTTAAACTTTATTTTCATTTTGGCGTTATTAGCGAATTTCCATAGGAAAAATGAGCTATTGCAGTGGCCCTTATGGTGAGACCCAAGGTCGGGAGTAGCAAATGAGCACCGATCATGGTCCCCAGAACACGTTTTAGGGTGTCATTAAAATTCATATATATATATATATATATATATGTGTGTGTTCGCACTCTAGCGGCCGCATTTTAAGTCCGATTTGGTTCAAATTTGGTACACATGCTGGTTGTCTACGTCGCTCGGACGAGTTCGTTAGCCAAAAAAATCCAACTACCGGAAGTACGTTTTTTGACCGGAAGTAACAGTTTTTTGAGATTTTTACCACGATAATGTAATTTTTTGGAGTTTTTTCTAAAAATATAAATGTAGGATGTTATTCTGCACGTTTTGTTTTTTTACGCGACCTTATAGCTCGCTTGGTTCCCCCAAAATCGACCAAAACGTAAAATACAATAAAAGTACCCGGTTCGAAGCCAAGTGGTGCAAACTCACGAGCCCACAAGGCGCAAACAAATTCTACTAATAAATTGCGTACACACAGACAGCTGTTCAACGCCTTCTTGAGTAGACTACTTCCCAAATTGTTGGTTGAAACCCTAAAACAGGCATATAAACTTAATTTTGGAAATTTGCTCAACTCACGTCAGCGGCCCAGCTGTGTGGTCGAATTTTATTATAATTTTGTATGTATAATCTCAAGTTTGGACATCACAATAATTTTTCGTAAACACGTTTATACATATTACTTTAAACTTTTTAATAAGTCATTAGCACGTTTCATATTTTAAATGCTTTTCTTTGAAAGTATTTTACTTTAATTATCTCGGAAAACATAATTATTACACAAACTTTTAAGAGACAAGTGTATAATTTTTGTTATCCAACAAATGATTCTGCTGTCTGTAGGTTAAAGAATAACCAAGGTATAAAAAAGAACAAACACACACAGAATATTTCTTTGTAATTGTCTACAATGCCAAAGATTTGCCTAAAGTAAAATTATGATGCAATTATGACGATTTTGAACCTTAAGGTTTATTATTATGCTTATACGTAAGTTTCTATAATTTAGTTTTAGTTATGCCATTTCATTAATTCAGTCTTTACCAGGAAAACCTGTATTTCCTCTTATTATTAACATTGCTTAACTAAATTAAGATTTGTTTAAAACAAATCTATATGAAATGCTACCAATTTAGATCAAATTCATAAATTTGTTATTATGTTATTACGTAGCTAATCATGATAGTACATTCGTTAAATAATTGCATTAAATTCGAATATTGTTAGAATATTATGTAACTACTGTACTACACCCTCAAATATTTCGGTTATTTTAAACTTTGACGACAATTGGTTGTTCGTTGTTGTTTTGTTTGCCACCTTTCATATCGATAAAACATAATTTATAGTAGTGATTTTTGTTTAGATTATTAATCTTTTTGTTTAAATTTCAATATGATAAATCCAGTATTTACCCTTATTTTTATTAGTGTTATAGTCAACATAAATATTTTTTAATGTTTAAACGTTTTGTCTTACGAATAAATTATTTTAAAGTGAGCCTTCGACTTCCTTACAAAAATAATGTATATTTATAGCCAGTAACTAAGTTACTTGTGTGGTCTTGGTGAGCATATGTTACGATGTTACGTAATGAAAGCTGCGTTATTAAACAACTTGAATACTGTACACGTATTTGTTTATGAGATTTGTACTGTCAGGGGTTACTTAAATAGGCATTCAATTTATTTTTAACATTTTATCGTTTTAAAACCATTTACTTGTAAGTTTATCAATCCTTCAAAATGTAATTTATTTTAAACAAGGTATTTTGCTTTTTGTTTTCAGATGGATTTTTAAGCATCAAGGAACAGAATATAAGCTACAATCTTAAGCAAAAGTTTTTCACTGTCACTAATTGGTCCTTCGACGAGTTATAACAATATGTCCTCGGTGAAAGTTTTCTTCCATGCAATTGGAAAGGAAATTATTGTATTAAATTAATAATAATGAATAACGCGGTTCCACCTCCGATACCGATAAAACCAAGATACAAAATGTCGCACGCTCCTGTAATTGTGTCCGCTACAAAACATCCGTCTAAAGACGTAGTAGGTTTCGATATCTCGAACGACTCTCATGTGGTCAAGATCCGAGTGAATCCTGTCGAGCCGGTCTCCGCGCCTTCTAACTGTGTCATCTCGCATCGCATCCAGTCCTCGGCGAACACTGTTAGGATCAACATCACAAACGATTTCGCTGAAGAAATGTTACTCAAAAGTGCTTCTCCGAACAACCCTTATTTCTTTTACAATCATTATCCGGGAGGAGTTCTACCCAGCGGTCAATCGTCCCCCAGTGACACTTTGGACAGTGGTACGTGCAGCGATCTAGACGGGAGCACTCCTCCTCCGTTACCGAAAAAGAAAAACGCGGTAACGGTTACCGTGAACCGTATCAACCACCAACGGGGTGGAAGTCTCACGAGTAGCGGCGCCGACGTGGAGAGCGACGACGAGATAAGCTGCGACTCTTTGAACAGCAGCGAACTCGACGCGATCAATGACGACGGGAAACCTCCCGAAGAACCGGTGATAGAACCGATCATACAGAATGTTTTAAAATGTCAAGAGTCTAAACTTCCCGAAACGGTTTTACAAGATATACGAGATCGTACGCGTGTAGCTCCGGATAAGGTAGAACACCAACCGTTGTTGAAGAAGACCAGTGACGGGAGTACTTCTTCGAGGAAGTCTTCTAGTATCGTGGAGGAACGGACGTATCAGGAACGGAAACCAAAATCGGAACCGGTCGATATAAATCCGGACAGTTTTTATAAGTTTCATTTAAACGAGAACAATTTCGATAGTAAAGTGTCTAGTGCGGGTGGTGAAGATGACGAAACTGATACTTTTGCAGGATGTAAAGGATACCACGAAGGCGATCCTGCCACGGCCACTATCAGGAGCTCCAAGGGCACTATCCGTGGAGTGAAGAACAGAGTGCGTGCCGGAATAGCTACGTTCTTACAAATGCACGCTACTAAGGTAAAACAACTATTCAAATCACTTTCAATAAGTATTATAACAATTTACTAGGATAAGTACGCAAGTTTAATAAGATGTTCATGCGAAGTGTAAGTTATCATTAAAATTTGTAATATGTTTTATAATCTTCAGCTTAAAAAAATAATATCTAAGATTTATTATTATTGTTTGCATTCCTAAAAAGTTTTAAAGGCAAGTTGAATGTGTCTTTGTAGAATATTATAAACCAACAACAGTATTAAACGTGCCATCTAAACTAAAGGAAACTTCACTTTTTGACGTAAAGTTACAAAGGTGAAAAACGTAACGTTATTAAATCAAAATATAATTTGTGTATAGAGTTTAACTAAGTTTGACATAATACAAAGTTACTAAGCCACGTGATGGTATAAATCGGGGATAGATTCAATTAGTTACTTTATAGTAGACTAATTGAATTACACTGTGTTTGTATTTGACAGGTGTATCAAATCTGTATCACTTTGACGCATTAAAACTCACAGAAATGACTTGCAACAGTTAGTCAATTAATTAATTTGTACACAAAGTCGTTAACTGTAAACATGTCATATTTATTCTCTTTTAAAATTAAATTATTGTTTGTCTGTGGAGGAAAATGGAATCAAATATAGATAATTTTCAAACAACTTCGATGTTATGACGGTATATATTACATGTTAAAAAGGTATTAAATACAAAATGTTTAGTTGTATTTATTTTTTTAATATAATTTTTGAAATTACTTTTGTTCAGGAAATTTACAATACAAGATTGACTTCTATCACCCCTATGCCAACTCTAATTCCATTCAATTTCCAATTAAACAATTACGTTCAAATAATATGGTTTATTAAATTTGACAAATTTCAAATAACATAGATTTATGAACTGCTATATGCAACACTAGCTTCTAACTTCATTTTATTCTGTAAATCGTTTTTCAACATATTAATTATATTTAATAATTTAGAGTTCATTAAAATACAGATATTTTATTTTCATTGTTTTACTTTCCCACTATACTATAGTATAGAGAAAGTATAGTGATCGCAAAAAAATCGATGTTGAGATTTTTGTGGAAATATCCGTTTTGGGACCCCCTGTGTCCAAAAAAGTGGTTTGTACAAAATGTCGGTCTGTCTGTATGTATGTCTGTATGTATACAAAGCTAGAACGAAAACTATTCGATCGATTTCAAACAAATTTGCACCAGACATCTCAAGTAGGCCTGTATAGATGCACAGAAAAAGGTTTTGAAATATTTTGAAAAACAATCACCTTTTTGGCAGCCCCCCCCCCCCCCAAAAAAAATAAGTTATATTTTTTTTATAAAAAACGGCTCTAACAATTTTAATAAAATTTGGCTTATTTGTAGCCTTTTGTTCCCTACTATAGGCAAAAAACAGCATGTTTCTAAAAATTTTCGTTTAGCTAATAATAATAATAACTGATTTTTGAGGTTTTTCTGGCCATAAAGGGGGTTGTTTTTCAAAACCTTTTTTCGTGCAGCTATACAGGCCTAATTGACGTGTTTGGTGTATATTTCTTCGAAATCGATATAATAGTTTTCTCTCTAGATAATAATAATAATATTTATTAGTAATTCTCCTACTTTAATATCACCTCTCCTACCCCACCTACAAATTATGAAGTCACAGTGAATCTGTTTAATAATTTAAATATGTTTGTTAGAAAGTATGTGCCAGTTCCTGGCACAATTTTTCAACATATATTTAAGAATTGAGAATTCATTAAATACAGATATTTTATTTTCATTGTTTTTTATTAAGAAATGTATTTTTTATTTTTAAACATAGATTTACTAAAAAAACTGAATTTAAACAGTGAGTGCAACATATACACTGGATAAAATTGGAAACTGTTCATCTTACTAAAACTAGAGAATTAAAAACTTAGGAATTATTGATTGTTTATTTTAATTCATCAAGGATAAAATAAGGAATTATAATTGTTATTTAGGAAATAGTAAGTAAAAACAATAATTATTACAACGTATTTGATATAAATAAACCAGATAAACGACTTTCTTTTAAGGTTTTTGAACAATTGTTTTTGCTGGTAGCTATTTATTGCACGTTTCCATAACCACAATTAGAAATGTTTTTAAAACGGTACTTAGGGAATTTAGAAAGCTTCATTAGACTACATTTAACTACCACGCTCGAGGTATTGATTACTAGCTTAGGCTCGGTTTCACTTTTGTAAATTTGATTTATTTGTCAGTTTTCTAAGATTTCAAAACTCGTATCAGTAATGTCTTTTGTGTAGTAGACGATCTCACTTTTCAAAATGCGTTTATGTCTCAGCTTAGAACTAGTTCAAGTTGTGAACTAGTCTTGTTTATTAGGCCTTATCACCGAATATTTTAGAAAATATGATAAGATCTGTCAAATCCTAGACATAGTTTTTAAGCCCGTGAAAATCTTGACTCGTGTGTATACGTTGACTGAAAGTGTACACGATTCTAACATTTTCTAGTAACTATGCCGTTAGTGTCACTTTGTAACATCTTAAAAGTTAAATAAATTTACTTGTGATTTTTCTTCCTGACAGATGAAAATTTGTACCTAAACACATGAAGCACTACGTTTGATAGATAATTCGAGCTCCATCAATCAATTGTATTTCTTGTACTTTCAGAGATAATAATAGTGTCAACGATGTTATCTTTACATATATTTATTAAAAGCAAGTAGTTTTATAGATCAGCTAGTTTTCTTGGCGTTTGTTTTTCTCTAAACTCTTATAATATACATCTTATAGATATTATCTTTTTATTTACAAATACTTCTACAGTAAAATTTTTAGCATGATTTATAAATATTTGATACATTATATTTTAGGTTTTTAAATATAGATGAGGAGTTTTAAGAGACAGAATGTTTTTGATTGTGACAAAAAATATTATAATTAAAGCCATAATAAATACAAAACCATTTTATATTGTATTTATGCAATGCCACCGTTAACCAAAATACCAACGCAATATTTCATTGCAACAAATCCACCTTTCTAAACTCGGAGTTTGTTGCTACATTTTATTGAGAAAGCCGAGTTTGGAAATATCCAAATAGTTTTGTTAAATCACAAGCCGGGCTTTTTGTTTTTAAATAAACGAAATTCAAATAATTTAGAAAGTTTTATTACCTTTATAAAGTTGACCAGATACAGACTTGTTGTAGAGCAGGTTATAACCCCTCCTTTACCAACCTGTTAGATGTTGCTCCTGCTGCACCAATAAGAGTGAACCAAACGTAGTCCTACATATGTTATGCTCTCCTGGTACTTTCTAACAATAGAAGGAAATGAAAAAACGTGTCACCGGAAACGTTTCTTGGAATTCGTTGTAAATCTCCATAGTACTATGGAAGGATGTCATTCGTTTTAGAAAATTTAATTACTTGTTTGAATATACAAGTATTTTTACTTGGCAGAAAGTCTTGACTGCGACAGGATTAGTCTGGAAAGCGTTTGCTATGTTACTTTAAAACATTATGTAAAACATTTAAATATATTTTTAAGCATTAACAAAAAGAAGTTTTAAAGAATATATTTTCAATAAATACATTATAATAGAATTCAAAACAAAATCTGTTAATGAAGTTCCACTATCGTAGTAAACAAAGTGACAGCAAATATATGTATGTAGTTATAATTTTAAAATATAAATTGCATCTGTTTAGATCATTTATACATTTAAATCGCCAATACAAGATACAAGCGCTTTCTCATACAAAGATACATTTAAAATCAACGCTAATCACGAATTAATTCATATTCTAATCTTACTTATAGGCCTACCCATAAAGTGTTTACATACTATTCAAAATAATTAACCAAACTTTTATAACATTTTTAAAATATGCTGCAATTTGTTTATTAAGATTTTTTATTTTTTGCAATTATACTATTCTTAGTCTTTAGTAGGCCTAGCTTAACTGGCAGAAGTAAAATTAGGTAACAGAAATAAAGTAATATCGAAGTGTTAATAATAATAAGGTAGCAATATAGGCCTACACAATATTTGCATAAAACTAAAACAGCTTATTATAAATCAGCCTCAATTACAAATAACAGCATTCCTTAGAGTCAAGTGGATTTACAAGAAATAGAAATTTAATCATACTGGCATTGAGCATATGCCAAGGTCAACAGGACTAAATCCAATCAAATCATAACCAAGACGCCTTCCTCCACCACGCCCAGATCCATTTAATTTGCATAAACCACAAATTACATTTTGATTTCACTTGATATCATTTAAAGACGTAGTTCATTCTTCAAAGTAATTTCTATAACGGAAATTGTAACAATAAACTAGAATATTTACTGTTATGTGTTTCCCTACAAACCTACATATAAGTTACTGTTTCCCCAATTACCCCGTTTATTTTAAAACTATCTTCAAGCACGGCATATGAAAATTACTTTCCTGGAGATCCGTAATTGTAATGCTCCCAGGTTGCATGTGACCCCAAAAGGTCACAGCTGGCCGCTTCCTTTCTGAAATAGTTGGACGAATGCATTTCTTGGTACAGAAGTGTCATCTAACACGACACTCAGTTTAAAAAATTATAATCATCTGTGAAGACAAACATTTCATGTTACTTGAGCTATTCTAATTAATATGACATTTTATTTAATTTAACTGCCACGATAGTACCTGCATATTAATTGAAGTTTTTGCAGTTGGTAATGTATTTCAAACAAAGAAGAAATGTTTGGAAATTCTAGGAGACACTTACATTTAATTCTCCAAATATATATACTGCGTTCCTATTTAATAACCAAAGAGCATGCGATTGTAATAATAAATTAAAATGATCATATTATACTTAAAACATTATTTCATAATCATCACTAATAAAGATTAAAATAGCACACATACCATTTTTAAAGAACTACATCATATTGTCTATTCAAGTACTATAGGCTGCATCTTTATGAAAGGCTCTATTTTTTCGGAACAAAAGGTCGGTTAAAAATAAAATGTCCGAACTAATCTGGTATAAGCTCTACATGCTGTTTCAGTAAACAAGACAAGTAAAAGAGTGGAAAACACATTTACTCACCCAGGTCAGATTTGAAATAGTTACTTATTGCTCTGGCACTTAAACATTTAAATCAAACACTCAAATTTAAATCACAATTAATTAATCATGGTTGAATACACATTGCATACATGTTCACACACATACAAACTGCTAAACAAAATATATAAACTTAAAACATATTATTGATAAATACAAAATATGTGCATTAGGGTAGTACATTAAACATAACTTTTCATTAAATTGTTTTGTTATTGTTTTTTGTTCCTTCAATTGGTCGTTCGGGGTTTCATTCAATCATTGTGATACTATTGATAACATAAAATAAGAAAGATGAATACAAAACAAAATCTGACAACTTATTTATTTCAATTTATTCTATAGTATTAGTAAGTGTTTCTGTAGTATTCATATTCCCGCTATTTTTTTCATTGCATGAACAACAGTCAACTCTACTGGAAAAGTCACAAAGCAACTTACATAATCAAATACAGTACGTCAGATAATCGAATGTTGGTGTCTTATTAATTGTAGTTATTGTGAACACAGTAAGCAGATTTCTGGAAGTCTAACTGTCAAGACTAATTTACTAAATCACAATAATAAAATGCAATTACAAATAAATGACACATTTTGCAATATGATTATGTTGTAGAAATTGAGGACTAGGAAATGTATATAACTTCGATAACTTTAAATACTTTATTTTATATCGAGTTGCGATTAAATCCGATGAAAATGATCTGCTGTCAGACACACTGAGATACTGACAGATTGCACTCCTGCCGCTTATTTCCGGAACTTGGAATCTCAGTTCCTCTACTGTTGTGAACTTTTACTTCCTTCCGTAAGGATAAAATCCTTCTCTTTGTGCTATTTTTTTCTCAACTTTCTTTGGAATCCTCATAAATTGTGTTTTTTTTATATTCCAACTCCATATATTTGGAATGCCACTTCCATTTCCATAAAAAGAGACCGTTTTAAATTTTCTAATATTCGTTCATTTTCCATTAATAAAATTGTGGTATACATTCTTTGTAAATGTCATTGGTTGCATTAATGGTTTAAAACTGAAGTCCATGTTCTAAAACAAGCAAAACACGCAATTTATGGGTTTCATATTTTTGATTTCATAACTAGATTATAATTAATTTTATACTATTAATATTATCTACTTTAAATATTGTTGGCAGAAATTATGTAATACTTACATTTATTAAATATACCCTAAATAAATGTAAACAATAATTCAAGAACTCAGTAATTGAAGTAACAGTGTTATAAGTAGATGCTTTGATTGCACGTATGCTTATAACAACTAAAGGAATTTTCTTCCAATCCAGATCTTAGAAGATCTTAGTTCACCTTTATTTTTTGTTCAACTGTAAGTTTACTTTCCATTTTGAACCATTAACACTAATATAATGTAGAAATTAGGTAGATTATTTTTTCCATCTTATGTTTGTTATCATTTAATATAATTTCAAATAAATTATCTATGGATAATAATTTGTTTAGTTCTCATTAAGACAAATATATTTAAATTCTGTACACAATGAAATGATTATCCTGTAAATCTTACCATATTATTCGTTTGGAAGAAAACAAGTCATCTATTATTATTGTACTCCAACTTAAATTTTTAAATGCATCACTATTCACCCATCAAAATCTAAAATGAAGGATTTTCATTTTCGCTACCCATAATGTTAATCAAATGCTTATTTACAAGGTGAAAACAAAATTGTCTTTAATTTATATGGCATCAAAATTTATTTGTAAATGTGAACTGAATTGAACGAATTTTACTTTAAAACTACACAATGCGAATCTTCCATTAGCTCTGACGAAAAGTCTAGAATAGAATCGTTTCTAAAATAATGTCTGTGGAATTTCTTACTTTAATTAACTTTGAATGAGAGTAGTTTTCTAAAAAAACTGTTTGAATGCCGATCAATTTGGATTAACTCGATTATGAATCGAATATAACTGTCCACTGCATTAGCAAAGTCCAATAGAAGGCACAAACATGATACTTTTATTTCATTACTAAGTGTAGTGGTTTCTGATGAGGTGGAAACTTTACATTTTTAATGCAAGTATGAGGAACCAGAAGATAGTTTATTTTTATTGAGAGCTTGGGTGTTAAAATCTTCCTCATTGTAATACACAACAGAACTTATATTCTTAGATAACTGATCCAAATCCCTATTCGGAACCGAGCTGGTTGAAAAAGTTAAGCTATTATCAATTCATCCAAGCACAGGAGAAAGTGTATGAGGCGGTGTGACGTTCTAACGCCGCGCCGGCCTCGTTTGAATAATTGCGCTATAAATTGGACCAAGGCACCTGTACTACAACATGGCCTAGAAATCATGTAAAGTTATCCGAATAACATCAGCAGGCTCAAGTAAAAGTATTTACTCGATTTGGTTATTTCTTATAATAAATGCGTTTGTACAATTTTCATGTTTTGAAATTAAGTAAACACATTTTTTATAAAATTTCACCAGTTTAAATTTTTCTGAAGCTCAAATCTCTTTTAAAATAAAAATAAATAATTTGAGAAATGTATTAAATTATCAGTTTAACTACATTCTTGACAGACAAAGACATTTTCATTCACACTTGTACAATAGTTACCATAGCAACATATACAACATCAAACACGTAAGTTATTTGATTGTATATGTAAATTAAGTTATAGGCTATGCCTAGTTAGATATTACGAAACATTTAGTAATTTAAAGGGAATTTAGAACACACTTGTGGCAAAATAATGGCGAAAAGAATGTTAATTTGTTGGGGAAATACGTTTTAAAGCCCTATAACATTATATTTAAGTCTTTCAAAATATTGTATAGTGCGTCATATTATGTTTTCGATGTATGAATACCTTCCTTATAAAGGTATACTTAAAGATTGAATTCATACATTACTAATATTAAAAAAATAAATGATAAATTATATTGCTTTATTTTGGCATAATTTTAAAGCTATGATACAGTTCCTTAACACAACATGAGTTGAACAGTAAATACAACTGGACGAGAGCGCACACGAATTATAGACTGCGTTATATTTTAAATTTTACACATTCAGCTGCACTTTAACGAACCCAGTCTTAAGTTCAGGATTTGCTTGATTCTAAACGCCAATAGCTAGCATTAGTTTCTACGGTTTTTACAGTAGACAAGTGATCATAACAGTCATTATTCCCTCATCCATTCTAGATTCGCATCACAGTAATTTTATAAGAATAAATCACAATTGTGCAATACCTCATTTGATGACAATCTGCAGTCAATGATTGAATTATACACATTACCGACCGATTGTGAAAGAATTGTATATGAAGGTACTGATATCCTACAAATGCCTGCATTGATAAACAACGTTGAGATACCTGCCGTGACGAATTCTATATTAACCTGAATTGCAAGAGTTGAATGACTTCTTGGTGAAAGTACGTTTGGTTCTGTTCTACGTATTTTAATTTTAAATAAACATTTTATAAGATGGTATTTATTTCCGTTTGTGTACCCTTAACAAATAATGTGTATTATATAAAAACAACGTTTATGTATTGCGTTTAGACAATCAAACTGACACAGATATTATCCAATCTCAAGCTGTATTTTGTTCTCTCTCGTCTTCCAAATACCGCAATCTTTACAATTTCTAATGCAGCTATTATTCACTAGTAGGCTATAAAATTCAGAGTCACACTACTTTGCAAATTGCCTTTTACTACTAGTAACATTTTCACCCGCGCCCACAGTAAACTTCCGTTTTCTTCAGTAACGAAATTAAAATAAACTGTATATGAATTATACAAATTCCTTCTTTCCAAAAATTATTTACAGCAAAAATAAATAAAAAAGAATAAACAACTGTTGTATTTTAAAACTGGGTTCTATATTTGTATTTAATATTAAATGTTCTTATTTTGATCTCACAAGGGGTTTTACAAATAGTTGAAAATAAATACGGACAATAAAAACTTCTTATAAGAAAATGTGATTCTCTGAAGCACATTTGCAAACTATTCAACAATACTGTGTTCTTTGAAATTTTGAAATATCTATATAGTTTGTGTTAGTGGTTAGACCACTTCTGATTTGTTTTTAAATAGTTATATTAGCTACGAGGATTGTGTGTAAAAATTATCTGTTTGTGAAATCAGATTAATAACAGTAAACAATCAAGAATCTCATTGTCTTCATTAACCAAATATTAAAATAGCTAGCAAGTATTTAAAAATACGTGCATTTATTTTGTATTATTTATTTTCGGTACTGATACTTTGAATGAGTAATGTGTTATTGTTATAAATGCGTTGACCGTGTGCAGTACATGAAGGGCTAAGTTAATACTTGATGCGTTTTTAATTGGTCTACTACGTTAACAATGAGAGTAACAGTCGGACGAACATCAGATGAATGGGTTTATTATGGCACCATTAAATGCTTCTTCCGAGTGTTCAGCACCTAGTGGATGTTTAGAAAGTGTTTTTAAATGTTACAACAATAGTGGTTGTTGTAGGTCCAATTCTTTAAGTCTTGAAAAAGAGATGAGAGATGTTTTAACATCTAAAACACTTATAGTTTACTGCATACAACACGTAAATCAAAAAAGATCAGTCGTGTTATAATAATAAATGTTTTTTTTCCAAGCAACAATTACTATTAAGGTTAGAGTTTTAAGTTTCTAACGATTTAATAACAACTGCACGAATAAAATCCTTTTCGTAAAAAAAGTTATGCTCATGTGCTTTTGAGTTTATTTTATTGTACCTTCTTTGTCTGTTTTATTCTTTAATAAACCCCACGAAAGATTGCTATATCTACTTTTTATCCATACAGAATAAACTTAAATAATACGCATTTAAAACTTATTCATCTGAAATTCTATTCAAACGCTCTCAACGTCAATACGTCCATCCTGAGTGATGCACGAACATAACAAAAAATAACTGTTATAAAACCATACAGTTCTACTTAAATTCCTGTAGCATTACTGATTTTGTAATTCAATTCTTGTTCTATTAAAAAAATTAGGCTATTTTCACATAAATATATATGCTCAGTTATTAATTTAAAAAAACGTTCTTACATTTTGCTTTTCATAAAAAACTTTCTCCATTAAAACGACGAATAAATTGTTGTAAAATGTTAAATGTAAACGTAAAGGCTTTTGAAACATGTTCATTATATAATTATGTACCACTACAAAACCACCTAAATTCAAATCGTGTGCTAAGCAGCACAATTTCCTTGTTTACTACTTCAGCTTGCAAATAGGTTTAGACACGCTAAGGAAGAGTCCCTAGTTTAGAGCATGCAAACTTTGCCATGCACTTCGCTTGCATTATATCGAAGGACAATTGTAAATCCTAGCTCTGAGTCTAAATGTACATTTCCCAGTACATTTAGTTTAAAATTCGTCATGTTGCTTTGAAAATAGCTAAAAAAACAATGTTACATGCTTTACTATTAAAGTTGTTAAACAAAGGAATTTGGAATATAAACATAATAATACAAACATCCCATGTTATAAGATTATATTTCTTTTTACATAAATAATAATGGTAATACCAATGTATTTTGTAAATGTGTAGAATAAAATAAATTTCCCATTTGCATGTGTACTTGCTTGTTTTCAAACTATAATGACGTCTCTAAGTTGTTACAAACTTGTTATTATTGCTTAACTTCTGTTATCATAGCGTTGATAAATTGCTGTTTTATTTTTGTTTTGTTTTTTGCGTTTGTTGTCTATTTAATAGTAAGTTCTTTTTCAGAAGTCCGATTTCTAACCAAAATTTAAATGATTGTTAATACAACTAAGATGTTTTATTTTTGTTAGTTAATTTTAAAGTTATTGTAATGTCTGTGTCTGAAAATATAATTTAAATTCGTTATAATGTTAGTGTGTTTAAAGTTCACTACAGTATGTTTACACTATTTTTAATAAACATCTGTCTGTGAGTGTTCTTACGTGCCTATACGTGTTTTCCAAGCACAAAATCTAAGGAATACAAATTTATATCGACTTCGTAGTATTGTCAATCAAAGCACTAACGTGATCTAAAAATATAATAAAATTCGGTCCAGTCATTTTGTAAACTAACATTTTTATTTCTGCATGCGCATTATGGAAATATTTGAGGTTACAATAAATTTTCTTTACAGGTAAAATTATTATTTAGGTCTTTACAGGTTATTTAAAACTAATTATTGAGAAATTACTTAGCTGAAACTAAAAATGAATTAATATGTTACATTGAATGGGAATGGGAAAAATAATATTGTTGATGTAATGATAATTCTTTTTTTGGTGTAGGTCTACAGTATTTTAAATTGTAATATTTAATATGAAATAATAGGCTCACTTTAAAAACAATTAATAAATGTTTTTTTAATACTTTATTATAAAAAGATTAATGTTTATGTAATTGTGGGAAATTGATCATGAAGGCCTCATGAGTTGCACTTCTGTCTCTTACGTATTCAAAGCAAAAGTAGTATTAAAATTGGAGATTGCTTATTTTAATAGGTAAATAACTTTAAATTTTTAACATTTAAATATGAAAACTACTCCATTTTAATGTGTTTGAATGTAGGAAGACATATTATCGAACTAAATTGTGGTGACTTGTGAAAAGATGCCATGAAAGTTTTAAAAGTGCATACAGTAATTGTAATCCGTGTATGTAGCAGGTTAGATCAGAATGATGGCAGTGTGAAATCGAAGACATCGACTAACGGTACCAGGAAGTCTATGTCTGAGCGATGTTTTCATGATAGATAGTACAATGAGGTTGTTGGCCATCAGGTACTGGCGGCGACAGGTTTGACAGGAGCGGCTCCGAATTAGGATCTTATTACATAAGTAGACTCAGAGTTGCAAATGATAATTTAAACATCTGTAGGAGTGAAATCTAATTTGAAAGTTTGCTAACCTCAAGCCTTATTTAGTTATATTGAACGCCACTAATTATAATTATATCCGACAAATATTTGATATAGTTTTCCTAAATACAAAAAGTCATAAGCAATCAAGGAATAACTAGCAAAATTCTCCACAAGTTGAACTTTATTTGTTTAAAAACTTTATTTGTTTGTTTTTAGTTAGGAGCGTTTTAAAAAAAACTATTTGTTTGTTTTTATTAAATATAAAAAGATTTAATCAAACAAAGTATCAATAAAACGTTTAAATACATAATTATTTAAATTTGAAATCCCATTGTCCTTAGAAAAATACCAGATACAGCTAATCAAACAAATGAGGTTAATTAATTTTATACGATTTTGTAAATGAATAGTGGAAATTAGTGAAACGATTTTGACTTTGATAGGGACTTCAAAAAATTATATTACTGGTTCATATCATGTTTAGATTTGTTTGCAGTGTAAAGGTGAAAAACAGCTACTGGCTCTCATTGCCTGAAAATTAACTTTTTTCGCTTCAACCACACACACATCCACATGAATTCAAACTAGAGATCTTTCTTTACCTTCATAGTCTGATTCACTACATCAGCTACAAGGCCAGGCGAGTTCATTTTGTTTTTTAACCTCCCTTATTTCCAATTCGACTAATGAGGTTGAGTAGTATAACCTTTGATAAGGTCTATAATCAAGAGTAAAACGTATATAAGCTGAACAGAGATATATATGTTTGAATTAGGTTAAAACGACCATTTTAACCATAACCCGGTCACCTAAATAAGCTGTTACTCATTTTCGTTAGACTTAAAATTTCTCTTATGGGTGATTCTGAACCTGCGGAAAGGCCCTATTAGTAATATGTTATACAGTTTTTAGTTGTTTGTTATTCTCTCAGAAATTGTTGCAATTCAAACATAACTCATATATGTGAACGAAGCCGATCAATATATTTTACACAGTTCAGGCTTCAAATAACTAGGTAAATAGTTACCATTTAAGGACATATTTGATTAACAGTCAAAAACATGCACATTACAAACAATGATTAATCAATTTTTTAATTCTGAAACTAATTAGTTTTAAATATATTTAAATTCAATATTTTCATGTGTATTGTGGTTTAATCTTGTGTGTCTATAGCCCGTCTCAGGTTAAGTTGAGGCAAGGAGGGTGTGTAATTAGGGTCGGTCTCAACCGTCATAAAACTAACCCTTATTAATGCCGCCTGAGTGAACCTGTACCAACCTATAGTATAAAATTTCAATTCTGTATGTCTTAAGTTAAAATTAAAAAACGATATCATATTTCGTTTCATGATATTTTCCAGATAATTTTGATACCAAATTTGATTACATTTGGCCAACTTTGAGCTGTACTAGCATTATAAACTTTCTTAGTTGAATCAACATTACTAATTTGGTTTACAACAATAAAACCACAAAAAATGTACTAGAGAAGTTCATATTTAAAAATGTAATAAATAATTATTATTTGAGAAAAAATTCGATACTGTATCGCTATTTATAATAATACAAACAATTGTGTGTTTGTCCCATTTTAATCGGCCGACTTAAAGTGTTGTAACTGTTTTTTTTTTCAATACAAGAAGTTACAAAATTAAATTTTTATTATTAATGATAAAGCGGTGATAATTATATTGCATTAATTAAGGCTCGGCTCCCTACATTCAAAACGGCGAAGTTGGCTACCAATTTCAATGTTAAATAACCAAAACTTACCTTCACTATTAAGCATATTTTTGTGTCGTTTTTGTCAAAAAACGAAAGCTATATTTTTTTTCTTAAAGTAAAATAGATTGTGGGTGTTGATTGCTAAGATTTTGTGCAATATCTCTTTTTGCAACTCAGTAAAAAATTAATAAAGTTTACTGTTTTTTACTATTTATATCATACGTTTATGAAAACAATAAAACTGTTTTTGAAAATGTATTTAGCAATCAACATCCGCATATGACAGTACTTAAAAATGAAACAAAATTTTTAAATTTATTCCACGAATTAACAGAAAAAATGACTTATTCTGTAGCATTGCTCTTATGGAAATCAGATTCAATATGGCGGACAGGCTAGCGCCCCCTTAAGTCGGCCGATTAACATGGTACAAACACACAATTGTTTGTATAATGTTAAATAACGATACAGTATCGAGTTTTTTTTTCTCAAAAAATGATTATTTATTATATTATTAAATAATAACTTCTCTAGTACATTTTTGTAGCTTTATTGTTGTAAACCATATTAGTAATGTTAATTCAACTAAGAAAGTTTATTATGCTAGTGCAGCTCAAAGTTGGCCAAATGTAATCAAATTTAGTATCAAAATTATCAGGAAAGTATCATGAAACGAAATATGATATCGTTTTTTCATTTTCACTTAAGACATTCAGAATTGAAATTTTATACTAGAGTGTCCTACAGGTTCACTCAGGTGGCATTATGACGGTTGAGACCGACCCTAATTACCCACCCTCCTTGCCTCAACTTAAACTGAGACGGGCTATAACACAGTGTTAGTTTAGTACATCGTTACCAGTCCTTCCTTCTACTGCACGCGATAAATCCAACAGCAGTTTTTCCTTTAATCACATCCTTATCGATGGTAACTGTCCGAAGGAAATGGACCTGTTTGTAGTCCTGATGTATGTAATGCCTGCCTCTAGTCTGGTACAATTAGTATCGTCCACTTTCTAGAGATCGGAATAATTGAGAGCCGCCGAGATAATGTGCTGATATTCAGGGAAAGGCAACCGACTGTAGGAAAGCTAAGTAGGAATGTCATAAATTTAATTTATAGCCTATTCGGTTTCAGTGTACAGTCTGATAGAATCTAATGTGGTTCATAGTATACCGGTAGTTGAAGGTCAATTGGCAGACACTTAAATGTCTCGCCGTGAAATTACGAAAGCTTTCGTGAAAGAACTGAGACGGGGTTTTATGTTTGTTTAGGTACAAAACAATGATAGTCTATGCAAAGTCACAGACTAATTTGAGAATCACATTATTCGTTTTAAAAATTAAAGTAAGTTTATTTTTTTATTACAAAACAAAACTGAAACAAATATTACGTAGTATATATGTTACGGGTAAAGTTAAATTACTGGTTAAAACTAGGATTACCCGGGTAAGCATAGTTCTAACCGAGGTTAGATTAAAGGTGCAAACTATGTTTAACCTGGTCTGTTCATAATGTTGACCCTGGTAAACCTAGTTTTAACCGTTAATCTAACTTTACCCGAAACATACATACCATTTTAAAAGCTTCTACATAACATACTCGTATTAGAATACATATCAAAATGTAATTCGTATTGTTCATTTCAGTCTCCATATTTTTTATCTCTAGTAATAATCTATAGTAAAATTAATTTTTAGATAGGAAATAGTGTATCAAATATTTAAATATTGAACAAAACTTTATCATTATGAAAAGTCAAAACCATATTCACAAAATAATAAATGACTTTTAAATTTAGATCAGCATATTCGATTCAGTGTAGTGTTTATACAATCAAAAATGCGGTTCCATTATATAGTAGAAAATGTATTCTTCTTTTTGTAGTTCACTTAATACGTGTGTGTGTTGTGAATTGTAAGTACTAAGTACCTGGTGATGTGACTTAGTTCCGAAACAACTGATGTGTAAATTAGGAATGATGTTGGAAGTTAGGCTATACAAATTTTTACTCTAGACTTTATTATGGATAGATTTTCATGTGAAAATTAAAAAAAAAAAAAAAAACAATATATTTACAAGCAAGTATTTTTGAGACAAAATTTTAAAATATAAAATTTTGACGTTTTTCTGTTTCGAGAGCATGTACTACTAAACCCCGTGTTTACTCCTAACCTTAAGAATACAAAGTGATTTGAAGTTTGTACACCAAATGACATATTTATTTGTATTATACGCACTGTAAAAATAACACATCTGCTATAATGTGAAATAACCTCACTTTTTATGTTTTCAATTGTTTTAATTAAATTGATCAAAAACCAAGCATTGAACACGCACGACATATTTTTTTAATGTTTTGAATAAACAGTATACGCTATTTATTTACGTTTTACTTTACGCCAGTTAATGAAGCCAGTAAATAGGTTCGAACCAACACAACTGTAGCAGACTGAACGATCTTTTATAGATTCTCGGTCCCTCTGCTACCTTCTAATAAAAAAAAAAATTTCGTGAACACCGGTAAGGTAAAATTATTATGATGTTGAAAGAAGATATTCTTATTATGAGATAAGTAAATATTTGACATCAATCGTATAATTTATCAAATAAAAAACAATTATGTCATAACTAATTTAACATTAACAATGTTCTAATAGCACACTAATAAAGAGAGTGGTTAAAGAATCTCTGCCCTAGAGTGCAACTCTCCTCAAATAACATCCAAACAATAACTTTCAGATATTCCTAGGCTATTGTACCACGTTAAAAGTTAATATGAATTAACGTAAATTCCAACAGAGATATTCTAGTGTTCCCATTCCCACAGAAAAGCCACATTTTTTTATATTAAACAATATGTTCGAGGTGAAATGAAATATATTTCTTGTAGTAACCTTCAACTCTCTGAAATGTCAAGTTCCACATTATGGGAACAAGCAATGTGAGTCATACTCTAGACAGTAATGACAACCTTAGAGACCAATTTATTGTATTACAGTTAAGGGCCACCATTGCTCCACATTTCGTACATAAAGTATAAAGTTGTGAAATTAAATTACTGTTATTTTCGAAACGTTCTTTTTGGTAAAATTAATTCGTCATCTGCAGTTAAAAAATACTTTTGTACAAAATATGTAATTATGAAAATCAAAATATATATTTCTGGTTTTTGGTCTAAAAAACTACATATCATACAAAACACATTAATATCTGTCTATCTACGTACAATAATAATAAAAGAAAGTGTTTGTTCGTATAGAACTTAGCGCACACTGCACTGACTGGTACGAACGGGATTTTCTCATAATTGACAAATGCATGTTTCTTTACGGAAGGGCGCACACTATACACGGACCGACCGCTAACAGGCGATTCGCAACTTTCGTAATTTTGAAAAAAGTCGGAATGAAAGAACTTTTGGACAATTCGCGGCGTGCCGTGTCGGTCGGTGTTCGCGAACGCCACCGTAACTACGACCGGAAAGGAACTATTCGCCATTTGTTACAATACAAAATACACCGATAACAACACAATCGTAATCGACGAAACTGAGTGCAAAAATGGCTTCTCTTGCCAGTCAGATGGTAGCACCCTGTAAAATATGTCCGTTCTATCCTCGTCAGTTATACTAGTCAGTCGGTGCCTTGTGCGCACCTCCTCCAAATTGCTGCTTTTGTCGTACCGGTCGTCGTGTCGATCGCGCTGCAGTG